>JZKD02S1738383.1:26456-69626 GCA_000966675.3 Picea glauca | reverse complement strand
GCCAAGAAGATAGAAAATAGATAAGAGCTGCTACAAAATGCTCCCACTAATACAAAAGATGCCTCCAAAGGCTGAATAAGAAATGAAGATCAATACAAGAAGATCTGAATGCCAAACTCTCCAATTGAATAATGCCACGCTCCAATAGAAGGTTGAAACCCTCAATAACTCGGCCCTGCTGCCAAAAGTGTCCAATCACCCTAATAAATATGCCAACTGATAGATCAGGTGATGGTAAGAACAACCCAGGTGACCGAATCTCCAAGATCCCTCTCAATCTCTATAGATCTGAAATCCACCACTGAATGGTGCGCCCCACTGGATGACTGAAACCCTAGATAATTTGGCCCTACTGAAGGAGGCCTCCAAATGATCTGAAACTCTCCAGAAATATAGATCGAGACACTGCAAGTCACTAGGTGAAGTCTCAAGTTCAGATATGAAGTGTAACCCCTCCAAACGGACTAGATCTTAATCTCAAAAATGCCCTTCTTCTCTTCAATTCGCCCCACTGCTCAAGAAATAATTTGAGCCATAAAACTATCTCGAAAAGCACTAGATCTGATGTCCAAGGCTCTGTAATGAAAACCCAAGTGATAGAATCCTCAACAGCCCTTCCAATCTCCTACAGTGAATCTCTCCCCAAAGATGGTGCGCCCCCCTTGCTGGAAACCCCCAATGGTGCGCCCTCCTCCTCTTCCTGTGCCTGTGGCAGTGTAGAACCCCCTACACTGTTGTAGATATGACTAGAATGGTGTGGGAGAGTATTGCATCTCCAATACCAAGCTTGGGACAAGCTAGGTGGAATCTTTCACCACCGAATCGTCCTCTAGGGTTTGTTAAGTCAAAACCCTCAAAACCCCCAAGAGATGTGCTCATTAGCTAAAGCCAGATATCAAATTGATAAACATACATGAATGAATGAGAAGAGGCCCTTTCCTTTCATTTATACTTTTTGGCTCACCTTGTCCCTCCAAAGTGACTTTTATTTTATTAACATTTACTTAATTAATTAAATCACTTTAATTAATTAATTAACCTTTCTACCTTTGAAAAGATCCTTATCTCTCCTTGTGGCTTCCCTGGCCACTGAAAGTCACTTCTAGCCATCCCATCCTGTAGTGTTTCTCCTCCTGATTCTAATGAGATATTACACTGAGAGGTTCCTCCAAGTAATGTTCCCAAAATGACCTCTTGAGTGAATTCCATTGACTTATAGCTCAAAATAGTCAAAATCATGGAAATCGTTGGAATGCAACGAAACCAAAACCAACCTGTGCGGAATGGCTCATAATGATGGAATATGATCATCAATGCAAGATGGACCCCAGAATGCCTCTCAAATACCTCTGTACTCGCTCTAGCACCCATCTGGCTACTCTGGTCATCATAAATCTCTTCCCTATGATGATGTCCCAAAGTGGGGACATTACAATAGATAAGGGCACCACAGATCAAAGATGTGCATAATAACCAACATTTCCTTTTCATATATTGATTTGCCCAGGTTTCTTTCAGACAGTTGCTTGCTGGTAAAGGCCAAAGTCTGACCCTCTTGCATAAGAACACCAATTCCTTTCCCTGAAGCATCACATTCCAAGACAAAGTTCTTTTTAAAATCAGGAAGGGTCGGGACTGGAGTGGTGCACATGGCCATATTCAAGGTTTGAAAAGCTTGATCCTTGGTTGGAATCCAAGTGAAAGAGTTCTTTTTTAAGAGTGTAGTGAGAGGTGTTGCAATCTTTCCATAATTCTTAACAAACTTGCGATAATAACATGTTAAGCCCAGAAATCCACGCAAGCGTTTGAGAGTATTTGGGTGAGGCCAGTCTTGCATAGCTTCAATATTTTTAGGATCCACCCTGACACCATCCTTTCCAACCAGATGACCCAAGTACTCGAATTCTAAGGCGCCAAAAGCACATTTAGATTGTTTCAGGAAAAGTTGGTGCTGAGAGAGTAGATGGAGAACTCAATCCACATGGGAAAGATGGTATGTCCAGTTTTGCTATAGATGAGGATATCATCAAATAAAACTAAGACAAAATGAGGGAGAAAAGGATGGAAGACATGATTCATGAGGCTTTGGAAGGTGGAGGGAGCATTACACAAGCCAAAGGGCATGACCAAAAAATCATAGTGGCAATCATGAGTTCTAAAGGAAATATTGGGAATGTTTGGCTCTTTCATATGTATCTGGTGGTAGCCAGAATGAAGATTGAGTTTAGTAAAGAACTGGGTGCCACTCAATTAATTCAATAGTTCATCAATGAAAGGGATGGGAAATGTGTCTTTAATAGTAATTTTGTTGAGGGCACGGAAGTCAGGACACATTCTCCAAGAACCTTCTTTCTTCGGGACCATGACCATGGGAGAAGAATAGGGGCTTGTACTAGGGTGGATAACGCCTACGTTAAGGATTTCCTGGACCATTTTCTTGATTTCATATTTTTGGGAAAAGGAGTAACGATATGGACAGATATTGGGAGGAAGGCTTCTTGGTACAAGGGAAATGGAATGATCATGAACACCACAGGAAGGAGGGAGTCCCTGGGGAGTGGAAAAGACCACTTCTTGTTTATAAAGGATGGATTGGAGGTCTTGCGGCACCGAGGGTGTCTTTGTTTCTTGTATGGCATGGAGTTGGGCAATAACACCAGAATTACCTTTTTTGAGAATATTTTCCATGCGATGGGAACTAATGATCTCAGGTGAACCAGTGGTGATGCCTTGGAATTTATATTTTTGGCCCTCCTGGTCGAATTGCATGGTTAATTCCTTAAAATCCATGAGAATGGGACCCAAAGTCCTTATCCATTCTGCACCCAACACAATGTCACAACTGCCCATGTCGATATCAAACATACAAGATTTGAGGTGGTAGTTACCGATTTGGAGATGCACATTTGCACAACGCCCTCCACATTTCATGGAGACAGCATTGGCAATCATGATTTGGAAATTATTGATGGCATGGATGTAGCAATGAGTTTCTTGGGCAATGCGGCGATGAATAAAATTATGGGTGCTTCCACTATCAACCAGAATGATGACTTTGCATGCTTGATGTAATTGATGAACTTGAGGGTTTGGGGAGCAGAGAATCCAGTGAAAGCATTTAGGGAAATGACTGGTTCTACTTCGAGAGGATCTGAGGGAGGGGTTATGTCAGTGGTTTCAGGTGACTCAGACACAAGGGAAGTTTCAACATCCTCTTCCGAAATATCCTCTAAGATGGCCATAAAAATATTTTTTTCCTTACACTTGTGTCCCGGGAAATATTTTTCATCACAATTATAACAAAGGCCTTTGAGTTGTCGTTCATCCATTTTAGCCCTGGTCAATTTTTGGATCTTTAGTGGAGCAAAGGGAGTAGTGTGATTTATTGGTTTAGTGTGAGGGATAAAGGAGGTTTTCCAGTTTTGAGAAGATACAACATGTTGTACTTCTTTAGCTCTTTTAGTAGCCTCCACCCAACTCTGAGGCCGATCCATGAGGACATGGGCCTGAATCTCATCCTTGAGACCACTGATAAAACACTCTCATAAAAAGGCATCAGACATGCCCTCTGTCCGAAAATCCAGGCGCTCAAAAGAAGCTATAAAGTCTTCCACTGTCCCTGATTGTTTCAACTTTTTCAAACGGCCCAAATGGTTGGTATCAGTTTCAAAGCGTTCATAAAGATCTGCTACAAATTGTGTCCAAGCAATATACCCTTGACGGGAAGTTTTTCTCCATTGCCACCATTGCCAACGTTCTTGATCTAGATGGAGAACACCTACCGGAGTTTGGCCAAGTCATTTGTAATGGCATATAAAGAAAAATAATGTTCCATTTGGGTTACCCAACCAGTGGGATCTGAGCCATCAAATTTGGTCACATCCACCCACGGAAGGCGTAGGTCACGTTGAAAGTGATGGTGCTGAAAGTTAGAGGAATGTTCAGCTTTAGTATCTGAAGGTGGGTCAGATAAAGGGTTATCTATAGGGATATGCATCTTGGTGTAGAGCATAGAAACGATAGATTCAAGCTGGGTAGTCAGGTCTTGTTTGATTTCCTCCATTGAGGACTGCATGGATGTATTGAGGGCAGCAACATTGGCACTGAGTTGTTTCACTTTGTGATGGGTCTCGATGAAATTAGATTGCAAGGTATTGAAGTGAGCTTCCAGGTCTTGGCTACGAGTATAGGCCATGATGATGAGGAAACTTAAATGGGGCGAGTGGGGTCAAAAAAATTTCTGAAAAATGATATGAATGAATGTGATAAGGGCGAACAGATGAATCCAATGGAATAGGTCTCAAATAATAGTACAAAAATTTCTAGAACTTTTTTTTTTTTAACACCTGTGGATTTATACTCCAATCTGAAGAATACTGCAGTAATGAAATGCACAAATTCTTAACCAGGAATAAATGTGTAGCTATTTTGCAACCCGAACATAGTTACGCGGCAAGAGATCTTGTATGTTTTAATTTTCTAATGTTTTTGTCCCCAAGGGTTAGGTATTCAAGGGTTCTATAGATAAGGGTTTTTCCTATGCTATATCTCTCTGATATACGTACGGGGTTGTTGGCACAGGGGTAGACCTGGGGTTCAACGCTACAACAGCGCACCAACAAAGACCTAACTACCAGCCCTTTCGGAAACACCTACAAAGCAGATGAAGTCTCACCTGAGGTAGATGGATGGTTGCAAGACTTAGGTGTCTGCAACCTTAGCTGGGACACAGATCTATGATTGTACTACTTAGTAAATCACTTAGCACCGTTATTTCCTCAATATGAAATCAATACCCAATTCGTTGATAAAACAGAGCTTCGCAACATTCACACTAATCTAATGTACTTAAGCACTTAGCATAGGTAAATAGATCAGATCGAACAGATCAAGCACTTAGCATGGCTATATAGATTAGATCTAACATTCTCACATATAATAAGCACAAAGCATAAGTAGATCTATCTACATACATCAAATCACTTAGCAAATAACATGTGAACACATCAAGACAGAGCACAAAGTAGCATAACATAGTATTTGCGTGGTTCACCCCCTACCCTGGGGCTACGTCCACCAACTCTTCTTATTTATTATCTTTGGTCAATCGGTTACAAGCACAGACCCTTAAAACCCTTACTCCACACAGGACAGAATATTTGCGCATCTCACTATATCCTTCTTCCTTGAGTTACAGCACTCAACCTTCCACAATCTGCTACAAGGACCTACACTTAGCTCTACAAGTCTCTTAAATTCATGCACTAAGCACTTACAGACTCTACTTGCACTTAGCATACGTTTACATCACATAGATGCACCACTTCCCCTTCTTCTATCTAGCCTAAGCATCTATTTATATATACAAAATAGGCATAAACATGGGTAAATCCATGAGTCGATGTCCCATTCTCGTTACATATTCCCAAATCCCAAAAAGGGGCCTAGATCTTGTGATCTCCGCTTCAGATAATCTTGTGATCTTGTCAAAGTCCCAAAAATAGGTCAACATGACCAATAATCTCCCAAAACTTGGTCAAGGGCCAACAGGCCCCCAACACTCACCTGTGACTCGTCATGAGTCACTCTAGTCTGATCAGTTCTGCTTTGAACACCTCGAGTTTGGCTTGAGATGCTTCGACCTGCTACTTTGCTATGGCCTCTTTCTCGGTGAACTCCTGAATCATTGTGTCATTCACTGGCCCTTCTAGGCATTGTTCTGCTATAGTGACAACCTATTCTAGCTCTACTCCTCAACTTTCAACCTCTGTGAACAATTGGCATGCCTTATATTACATAGGTTGGAGTCGTTGAGTTACTTCCATAACTTTTCTCTAGATCGTATGGATCTGCTGCTGGGTCGTGTGTTTCTCTTGAGATCTCTTCATTTTGTCTACAACTGACAGGGCATTCAACTACACCTGTAGTGTGTCTGAGTGTTGCTTCACTTCCTGGATTTGTGACTCCAGTGCCTGTAACTTTGGGTTCTCAGCGAGCTTCTCATACATTTGGGCATTGCGATTACTCAGTTTCTTGCACTCTCTAGCAAGAGACTTCAATCTCTCAAATACGTTGTGGGTAGTTTCTTCCCTTTGATCTCTTACATCTTGCAGGGTCTCGATCACTGTGCAGCTCCAAATATGCTATGCATTGTTGTAGTTGATGAATCACTTCTTCAAGGTGTGCCACCTACTATGGAACTCTCTCTTCAGACTTTATTTTGAAGACCATCACAGAGAGAAGTGATTTGTTGACCCTTTCCTTTACTTCGAGTTGCTCCACGAGCAACTTTTCCTTGCTTTTTTGTAGTTGTGCTCTTTCTTCATACCACTTCGCTTGGAGAGAAAGATTTTCCCGTTCTACAGTACTATGTTGCTCTAAAATTTCTCCCTGTACTTGTGCTAAAGCCTAGGTGGCTTGCATTGTTTCTTCCTATGCTCATCAAAGGCGAGCTTTGATTTTATCATCAATTTGGTGGAGTTGAGATGACTCATCTCCCAGTTCTGGTGTTTCCAATGGCAGAGGCATAGTGGAAACTGCGTGGTTGGAATGTAGTGGTTGCCGCACCCCTTGAAGTTCAACCTTAATTTGATTGTATATCTCCTCCTGTTGATCCTCTTGCTTCTCTGTTATCTCCATCGAAGCATCATTCAAGGTTGCTACGATGAAATCGAAGTCATCTGAGGTGAGGGTAGTCTGCATTTTGGTCATAGAGGATTTTGATTTCTTCTGAGAAGAAGGATTCAGGGGGGAAACCTTCCTTTTCTTCTAGGGATCCTCCTTGTCTCCAGGTGGTGTAACCTCGCCTTTCCTCTATTCAAATTCTGCACCATCTATTTCTCTGCCATCTCCTCCTTTCTCAGGTGAGATGGAAGCAATCTTTGTTGAGTTAATGCTTACGTCTTGGGATTCTTCATTTTTCTTTGTCTTGTTGGGTCTAAGTGTATCATGCGCTGATTTTGGACTGTCAATGTCGAACATATATGCAAGATCTGCTTGAATGAGGAGGTCCATCAACTAGTCTTTAGTAATCTCTTCTAAGTCCTCCTCTGTCAACTTGTAGTAAGACTAAATTTGTTGCTTGTGCTCATCAATGCACACTGTAATATAAATGAAATGTCGGTCCTTGCTAAATTTCATTAAAGGTTGAATCCTATGGAGAGTATTTGGCGTGATGCGAGGCTCGGACTGGATGGTTTTCTTCAGTTGGTTGTAATATGTATGGAATACAGCATTTGACTACCATTGCTTGTTCATGTCACTGAAATACCACAGTGTATTGAACTTTTCAGCCATAGGTTCAAAGGGCTCGATGTCTGGGAAGGTCACACCTTCCGTCATCTCCCATGCGATGAAAGCGATCAGTATTAGAAGCCAGCTGAAGTGGAATTCATATCCCTAATCTTGTGCTTCCTTGCAATCCAGTTCCAACTGGTTCACAAGGTACTTCACCCAATTCATTTGTAGCCTCTCCGCGCACTTTCCTGCGAGGTCGACTACAAATTCAGTCACTTGGGTGGGTCGGTTATTGCATACTAACTTTCCTGCGATCAACTGATAGGCTAGGTGCACTGCACCACTGTAGATAGAATCTACCTTGTAGCTTCACGTTCCCTTCTCGACATCTCCATAAGTGTCCTTGATCCTTTGTGCGAGAGCGTGATCCGTGGCTTTTCCAAGGTAGAAATCATGTGGGTTGGGTCCTTGCATACTCAACCCTGTGATCTGATTTATCAACGTCGGATCCACTGTGATATGGAGGTTTAACCACAAGTATTTGCCATGGTAACAGGACAGCAACAACTTGACGCATGCATTCACTTCTTGGTGCCTTCCGAAGTGAGGAATCTTCATGACATTGAGTAGTGTGGACTGCGCGAGGTTTATAGTCCATGACTGGGGAACTATCTTCGAATTTTTTCCCTTTGTTCTGGTCAGGTATTTGTGTGGTGCGAGCATGTTGTAGACCTTCCTGTCACCGAGTTTGAAGTCACTAAACTTCAACACTGCAATCTTTTCTTAGTCTACGCGAACTACGCGTATCCCCTTTGGGAGGTATGCAATGACCAAAGTGTACTCAAATTTTATGGGCACACTGTCTTGATTGATTGTGCTGCTCAGAGGTGGTAGGTAGGTGGGTAAAATGCTCGGGATTAACTTATCATTCGCAAGATCATCTTTGTGCTTGGTTCACTTTTCATCGACTGGACGGGATGGTCCAGCTCGAGTAATTGACAGAGAGGTTGGCAACCCTCTCATGGATGATGTGTGTACCCCTATGGATAATCCTCTCTCTAACATGACTCTTTCAATCATCAGGTCGATCAAAACTTCTTCAGTAGCTTTCTCTGCAGCGCTCAATTCTTATAACATACACACTCGGAGTTAACAATCGCAGGTTCAAGGAACAACTTAAACACAATACTGAGATAGAGAGAAAGAGTGAGATGATCACTGTATAAACTCGGCTTAGTCTGGGGGCTCGAATTCTCAATTGGCAAAAGTGTTCTCGGTGTGTGGCACGATGGGATAAATAGGGAACTTGACAACGGTTCATTTTGCAATGGGTATGAGCCTCCATTAACTCTTGTTTGGTTCGTTTTGGCGTGGTCCAACGGTCTAATGATGAACCATAATTTCCTTTATGCCCATTCAGAGCATCGATCGAATGGTTATAATGTCCCCAACGGCTATATTGCTTCATTGTGGCGAAGTGCATGTGTCATTGTTCTGATATCCCGACGAAGCTCCAATTTTGCAATTTTTCCGTATATGAGGTTCCCTCTGGGACTTTCTATAACTTTTCAATCTTATCCTTCTTCTTACTTAGCTTTCTAGCCTTCTTTCTAGTGAGATTCATCTCGATATTCCTTTTTCCATTCTGATTCTTATCTTGTTTGGTCATAGTTACTTCGTGTTGTTGAGATTCTTCCCTAGGGTTCCTGGATAATACTTCATCTTTGTCTAGGTTAGGTACTTCGGTCTTCTATGGATCCTCTAGTGTTCTCTTAGCTTCGACATCTGGGTTTCTAGTGTTACATAGCTTTGATCTGCTCTCCTGTTCTTCAATCAAGTGTGTGATCCTTCTAGTCATGAAATCTTTTAACTCTTGTTTCTTTTGTTCCAAAACTTCTTCTTCTTCTTTTCATTTGGCTTGATCTCTATCAATCCAAGGTTTTCCTAGTAACATGGTAAATGGGGCGTTGTCTTCAACAAATTTAATAATCTCAAAGTCTTCTTCTGTCGAAGTTCCATTAGCGTTCATAGGTATGTGAGTGAGCTTTTCACATAAGTTTATCGTCTTTTCTTTGAATAGTCATATTCCTCCTAATGAAGGGATCATAGCAGGATTCCCTATGGCTTCCCAAGTTCTTTTTGTCATGATTTTCACCTGTGTTTATTCATCTAGAATATAGTCAATGTTGAAGTCTCATATTCTTACTTCAATGCATTCTTTTTCTTTGAAGATCTCTAATAAGTTGACATGTCGATGGTTATTCAAGGTTTCTTTCATCTGTGACAATACTTTCTCTGATTCTTTCTGGGGTTCTACCATTCCTGGATCTTCCTTAAATTTTTCTTTATTCATATTTATTTCTTCCATCTTAGCAATCATTCTAGGGAAATCCAACACTTCATGGTCCATAGCTTTACAAAAAATACAACCAGGTCTTTTCCCAGGGCATTCCTTAGCAACATGTCCCAGTCTTATGCAACTATAACAGAGGGTTAATATTCTCTTTCTTTTAAATGATCCCCAGCCTTTCCGATACTGCGCACTAGGATCATGGTAGCTAACGTGCAAAAAAAAATTCTAGGATCCTGCATCCATTTGTTAGTCCAAACATTCTTTCTATGCATAGGTATAACATATATTTCACTATTCTTATCAAATATACTCATATCAAGCCTTCTTTCATCTATTAATACCCTAGTTTTCAGGCTAGGACAAAACCTATCAATCATACCTAGATCCATACTTTAGAAACAAAAATTTCCACTTATCTTACTTCTACAGAGCACAAAGCTTCCGGATCTAAAACTTTTAACTATTCTTACCTTTTATCAAAGCACGGAGCTTTGAGATCTTATCAAAAATTATCACTTTTACCATTCTTATAGCACAACATCTTTCATATCTTGCTTCTTTCCTTCAGATCTGATCTCCTTTCTTTAGCACAGGGCTTTATAAATCGAGTAGGATACTACACACTAGGGCATAGATCTACGCACAGAGATTTCACAATCTCAGGTAAAATCTTTGCACAAAGCTTCTTCTTTCTCAGTTCCTAGAAATCATAGTTTCAAGTCCTAGCAATGGAACCATTTGTTGGCACAGGGGCAGACACAGGGTTCAACGCTACAACAACGCACCAACAAATCCCTAACTACCGGCCCTTTCGAAAACACCTACGAAGCAGATGAAGTCTCACCTGAGGTAGAGGCAGGGGTGGTTGCAAGACTCAGGTGTCTAGAACCTTAGTTGGGACACAGATCTGTGATTGTACTACTTAGTAAAGCACTTAGCATCGTTAGTTCCTCAATATGCAATCAATACCCACTTCGTTGATAAAACAGAGCTTCACATCATTCACACTAATATAATGTACTTAAGCACTTAGCATAGGTAAATAGATTAGATCGAACAGAACAAGCACTAAGAATGGCTATATAGATCAGATCTAACGTTCTCACATATAATAAGCACAAAGAATAAGTAGATCTATCTACATACATCAAATCACTTAGCAAATAACATGTGAACACATCAAGACATAGCACAAAGAAACATAACACAGTATTTACATGGTTCACCCCCTACCCTGGGGCTACGTCCACCAACTCTTCTTCTTTATCGTGTTCAGTCAATCAGTTACAAGGATAGAGCCTTAAAACCCTTACTCCGCACAGGACAAAATATCTATGGAGCTCGTTAGTTCCTTCTTCCTTGCGTTACAACACTCAGCCTTCCACAATCTGCTACAAGGACATGCACTTAGCTCTGCAAGTCTCTTACAGTCATGCACTAAGCACTTACAGACTCTACTTGCACTTAGAATACGTTTACATCACATAGATGCACCACTTCCCCTTCTTCTATCTATCCAAAGTGTCTATTTATATATACAAAATAGGCCTAAACATGGGTAAACCCATGAGTCGATATCCCATTCCCGTTACATATTCCCACATCCCAAAAAGGACCCAAAAAGGGACGAAGATCCTGTGATCTCTAATTCATCTTGCGCTCCTCCTTCGATAGGCTATCGAAGTCCCAAAAATAGATCAACATGACCATGAATCTCCCAAAACTTGGTCAAGGGCCAACAGGGGTCCAACAGTAGTACTTGGCCCAATATCTCAGGGAACTAAGGAGGATAGACCGTACCCTTATTTGTACCACCCGACTACCCAGGTACTAGAGAGTATCTTCCCAAGTGTTGTTTTCGGTGGCACTATAGTAGTTAGGCGGTCAATCGGTTTATCTAAAGAGGGCTTCAAGTAATCTAGGTTGATTCGTACACAGGTGTTGTCTGATGCGCTACCACTCGAAGGGGTACCAACAGGGGTTACAAGGGTGGCCAACAGATGTGTGCTTAAGTACCACTTGTATTTCCTGCATGTATGAATCCATCAACCATGGGTTTATGCGCATAACGACAAATCTTTGTGGCTTAAAGATGCCAAAATACGTCTCTACCCTGAAAAAAAAATTAACCCACACTTTCTGTCGAGGAAAGTGCTCTGATACCACTTGTAATATACCAGATATAAAAAGTATGCAGAACGGAAATAAAATGCTAGAAATGGAAGAATAACAGCAATATAACCAGAACAATCACCACAATAGCACTGAAATGATATAAAAATAACAACATAAATAGCACTTTGATTCTAAAAACAATGTTCACGGGCCTCTTCAAGGGGGAAACCTTCAGTTGAGTAGAGCTATATTACAATAATATCCAAGCTAGGGTTCTCATACCCTCGACTCCTATTTATACTAAATATGTCTATCAAAAGAAGCATCTAGAGGAAGATCATTTTAGAAGCAGAATCTTTTATTAGGTCTTCTTACATTCGACTTATTGTATTTTATTGAAAGGCCTTATTAATATTGACCTTTATTACATATGAATATATTTATCTTCCTATATGCGGGTTAGTACCCTAACACTATAACTGGACAAGGATCAATGACAAGGGTTCATCCTCCTCTTTATATGGGAAAGGGAGCGATGATCCTCAAAAAAGGCCAAAAACGCAAGGTGAAAGATAGTATTTTGACCTTCAAATGACAGGTTTCCCCTCCAACATGTCTAGGGATTATGACAAACACTCCCACATGGTGAAGAAATTTTGAAACTTAAGTGTGACACTTATTAAAGTATGACACTAAGGTGAAATACTTGGTAGTGCAACAAATAGGTGTATAACAAGTATTTTCCCCAATGTCCAAGACACCTTATAGAATGGGCACACCAGAATTGAAAGAGTTACAGATGCAACTTGAAGTTATTTTGAAGAAGGGGTATATACACCCAAGTGTGTCACCTTGGGGTGCCCCGGTTCTTTTTGTGAAGAATAAAGATGGACCCTTGAGGTTGTATATTGGTTCCAGACAACTAAATAAGGTCACCATAAAGAACAAATATCCTTTTCCAAGGATTGATGATCTATTTGATCAGTTGAAGGGTGAAATAATATTTTCCAATATTGAATTAAGATCATACTATCATCAAGTGAGGATAAAGTAATATGACATTAGCAATACATATTTCAAGACAAGATATGGGCATTATTAATTCACGATAGTTCCATTTTCACTATCAAATCCCCCAGCATTTTTAATTTTCCTGACTAATGGAGTGTTCAGGGAGTACCTGGACAATTTTGTAATTGTGTTCCTAGATTATATACTCATCTAATATAATTCAGAAGAGGAACATAAGTATCATTTAAGAATGGTGTTACAAGTTTTAAGAGAGCATAAATTGTATGCTAAGTTAAGTGCATCTTTTATCAAAAGAAGATTCACTACTTGGGGCATATAATTTCAACAAAAGGGATAGAAGTTGATCCTGAAAAGATAGAGGCCATTAGAGGATGGCCAACACTAAATAATGTAACAAAGTTCATATAATTCATGGGTCTTGTGATTTATTATCGAAGATTCATAAAAGGATTCTCAAAGATTGCAAGTCCAATCAGTTCTTTGAAAAAGAAGGAAGTGAAATTTGAATGTACTTCCAAATGTGAAGAGAGATTTCAATAGGTGAAATACATCTTGACAAGGGAAACAATATTAAATATTGTAGATCCAGATGAATATTTTTTTGTGTGCATGGATGCATGCAAGGAAGAGCTTAGTGGAGTCCTCGTTCAAAAGGATCATGTGGTATGCTATGAGTCTAGAAAACTAAGAGCATGAGAAGAAATATGCTACACATGATCTAGAATTAGCAGCAATTGTACATGCATTAAAAATGTGGAGACATTACCTCATGGGGAGGAAATTTGAGCTAAGGACATACCACTATGTTTTGAAGCAATTGTTTGGACAACCAACATTAAATGTCAGACAACCTAGATGGTTGGAATTTATAAGTGAATATCTTTGAAATTAAGCATATAAAAGGAAAACAAAATAAAGTGAATGATGCACTTAGTAGGAGAGATCATGAAGTGCATATTGCAGCTATCAACATGTATAGTAATAATCTAAAATATCAAATCATTGCAACAGCAAATTCTAATCAACGATATTTGAAAATAAAAGAAACATTATGGCAAGGAAAGTTTCAGCAGAAATTTAATTTTTATGAGTTGAAAGAAGATGGAATTATCATATACAAAGGCAAAGTATATGTGTTGAATTCCAATGAGATAAAAAAAAATGCAATGTTAAAGGAAATGCATAATGTGTCATATGTTGGGCACCCAGGATATCAAAAGACAATTGTAGTTGTAAGAAGTCAATATTTTTGGCCAAGAATGAAGAAAGAAGTGGCTAATTACATAGCTATATGTCTAGAGTGCCAGAAAGTGAAGACTGGGCATAGTGTCGAGGGGTATGAATTCCCTTTAACTCACTAGTAGGAAACACACCCAGAGACAAGGCCCAATTATACTCTTCTTTGTTTAAGGTAGCATGATTCTCCAGATTGATAGTCTAGAAAGTTTCAATGGACTTTAAAAGTCATTTCGGAAAGTTTTATTTCTAACTGTGTATCTGTTTTTGGGGATTTTGTTCTTTAAAATTCAAACATGATAGAAACATAAATAACTTAGATGACTAAATTTGAATAAAATATGTCACGAGGTAACCCTCTGGCAACAATATTCCAAACAATACACAAGCCTAATCAATATTAGCAGGTAATACTATTATTAACCAATCAAGAAATATTGTTTGAGAGAGAGAGAGAGAGAGAGAAACAGTTACACACAAATCACATATAAAAACAAATACCATAATTATTTTTTCATTTTATTTGCATGTAATGTAAAAAAAAAACATCATCGAATTTAAACCAATATTCCTTTAGAAATCATAATCATTCAAGATAACTTAACATAATCACAATATTACTAAAGTCCTATAGCAGAAAACTATTTGCATAGCAATCCACATATCAAGTTAATCCACAAGCTTGGCAAAAATTTGTAGGTACGGAAATTGGTGTTGTTCCATTGGTGCACTAAGCTCGTCTTTCATCTCCATTACTCGATGCTTCAACCAATTCATTACATCACTCAAGTACCGCAAGACTATCGATGCTCCTATAGAGCCATAGGTAAACCTTCACACTTGTCCCTTTTCTAAAGTTTTGATTTCAAGAACATCAGCTTTGAACTTCCAATCTTACTTCTATAGCTGCTTAACTATGTCACTGAGGTCCACCACAAAATATTCAGGCATACCAAATTTAGAGAGTTGAATATCTTTCATCCTCTGTTTTATCTTTTCCCAATTTCTAAGACACTCCTCCCATCAATTTTTCATCTTTCGTTGCGTCTCTACCACTAGTTGTGTCCAATATTCTGTTGCTTTTTGGAATCTAGCCAAATTTTCATCTGTGAGCATCCTGATACCATGCTCCACTTCACTCTAGTCCTTTTGCATCTCCCTGATGTATTCAATTTTTACCAAATACTTGTGTGATTTTCATACCACCTCATTATATCTTTGTGCATTATCACACAAAGCAAGGTCTCCTCCTGATAGCTTACAATCTAAGCCATAAAGATGTCCTAGTCCAGTTTAAATCGATGATATTCATGAGGTACCCAGATAATAATTGACCTGATGTATAATATGCATTATGATATCATGCTCCACTTCACTCTGGCCCTTATGCATCTCCCTGATGTATTCAATTTGTGCCAAGGCCTTGTGTGATTTTCATACCACCTCATCATATCTTTGTGTGATATCATACCAAGCAAGGTCTCATCCTGATAGCTTACAATATGAGTCATAAAGATGTCCTTGTCTAGTTTAAATCGACAATATTCATGAGGTACCTGGATAATACTCGACATGATGTATAAGATGCACGAGTTATGCCCTCATGGACTCTTATTCTCTCTCATCTTCTCTTTCTCTATCAATGGTGGCACTGAATATGGCCATTCCATATCCAAGTAGTTCACTCACTTTGGATTTCTTGGTGCCTAACATAGTTTCTTTTGTAATGATCACCACAACGCTATCCAAAGTAAGCCTTCTCTTCTTACTAGTTATTTTGACCACCACCTACCTCTTTTTTCTGTATGTTACGGCCTGCACATAAACCACTCATCTACATGTTCTTGAATTGGTCGGTCCCCCCATGAGATGGCATTTCTCAGACTACCTGAAGTATGAAAGTTCTCAAGGGTTGGTTCCTTACCTTTGTTATTCATTGATACCTAGTTGTTGACGCTTTCTCCATCTCTTCTCATTGCATGATCTTGGCCTAGTGATGTAGAAGGTTGTATGGGGCCATCTATGAGTTCAGTATCTACATCTTGGAGCACCTCTCTTACCTACCTAGTGTCAATGGTGACTTATGTCACATTCTTTGTTGTTACTGTTGAGGGTGTTGTCATTTCCATGGGTGAAGAGGGGGTTGGAGTCTTTGTTTTGGTTTCTTCAAACTCTTCGTCATCATTTTTATTTTCATGCCCTCAGCTTTTAGGTGTGTCACCTCTAGATCACCCTTCAACATCTGAAATTTCCTCACTCTCTTATTTATCCAGGGTCTTTTCTTCTGGTATAGAACCCTCACTATTACTTTCATATTTATCTTCTTGAGCTCCTTCTTGTTCTTTGTCTTGTGTCTCGCCCTTTATTGCCGAGGTGGAATCTCCTATGTATTGTTCCTCATCCTTTCTCTCTTGACCACTTACTCCTTCAGCTTGATGTTGTGACCCATGTCATAAGGGGGTAATAATGCTTTCAGTTGTATTCAAGTTTTTCCCCATATCCATGGGTTTTGGTCCTTGAGGTAGTTGGGTGTATAATATTTATGTAGCGGCTTCATTGATAATGGGAATTGTTTTATTGTTCAAATCCTCACTTTCGTCATCATATATTGTAATCAGATCAACTACCAATGCACTTGGGAATTTTTTTATTGTTCAAGTGCCAATGCACTTGGGCATAATGTCATTGTCAAGGGTTTGGTTGTTAATTCAGGTCTCAATTTCTCTATATGTACCTACTCCACAATTGGTTGTTCATTGTTTCCCTAAGTTAAAGTTTCACTTGGGGGTGTCATTTCCCCTTCTCCCATATGTATCATTGGAGCTATGTTTGGTGTCCCTAGTACTTAAATGGTGGGATTTTTCCCATGCTCATGGAATACTCTCTCGGCTTTCGTTAGGAGCCTTAGTGCTTCAAATCTCCTTGTTGCTTGGTCTGCATTTTCATTTTGTGCCTATACAACAGCTCCTGATTTTTGTTCCAACCATTATAATTGTTCATCTCCTAACATAGCTTTAGATCGAGTCAAGTCTGGTTTCTCTTTTCTTCGCAGGACCTCTTCCCAATCGAGAGCATTTTCAGTGAAGATTCCATCTTCAAAACTGTCATGTGCATATAGCCATTGAGATACTACTTGTCCAATGTGTTGAGCCACTAAGTTTTTTGGATCATATTTCATGTATCTTCCCATGTAAAACATGTATTATACCTGGATTTGGGCTTCCTGCCTGGCCTATGTGGTGTATTTTACAAAATGATATCCTACATGGAATTCATATGGAATGAATTCTCTTTTCTTATCTTTCACCAAGGAGGCATTGAAACCCTGCAAGATAGTCTAGTGACAAATCTCCCCCAATACCATCTGGTTTGGCACATAAGCTGGCAGTAGATGTGGGGCCCCAATGGCTCTAAAAATACTTAGATATGTACTTTTCACTTCCATGTGCGAATTCCCTACTCTGGAGATGACCTTTCTAGCTTATTCGGAAAGCCTTGGATAATTCTGTTTAAATATTAAGAAATATCCCTAGCCAAGAATTCATCACAAATTGCAATGTAAGACTTCTTATACCTATTCTCCCATAAGGCACTGAAATAGACATGGACGAGTAAATCTAAGACATGCTAACTAAACCCCAGCCCTAGAAATACATTTCTAGCACACATTGAATCTAATAGGTAAGAGGCCATAAAGAAAGAGGGGACTTCTCCTACTTTTGGTTTATGTGCTTGGTCAACGCTAATGCTCAATTTATTTAAAATTATTGTGCCCCAATTGAAGACACTTTCGGATATGGCTAATGTATACGTTAGGGACATCTGGGCTTCCTAAAACTTGGAGAAGTCCTTTTCCACATACAATCGGCGTTTCAGTACCATGAGGAACATATATGGTTATATAAGGTTTATAGTATTGTACCACTCGGATGATCTATTCGGAAATTTCTATCTTCCTTCCACTAGGACGCCAACAACTTATTAGTGTTTTGTTGTTCATAGAACTTGACCACAAAGTTGGTGTTAAGCGTAACTTTGGGCTCCTTGAGTTTGTAATATTTTCTTACCTCCATTGGAAGAAAAACACCAACATATTGATCATTCACATAGTTAATCACACACTTGTCGACCTAGGTGTGATTAATTATACATTCTAAGGTTTCTATGGAGGGTAAAACTGGGGTACAGGGATGATAATTTAATATTCTAAAAGACTTAGTCATCCAAGATTCTTACTTTTGGATTGCTATGCAAAGTGAATTTAGGAAAATCATCATGGTGAATTTTATTGTAAAGTTCAATCCAGGTGAGCATAGGCACCTTGGTTGTCGTGGTTGTATTTGTATCTCTGTAGAGCGGTGGTGGAGCAGATGGATTGTTTTGTGACATTTTGATTACTAAATTGTCCTTGGGCATGAGTTCCAGTTTTCTGGCAGTAGTATGACTAGAGGCCTCTACCATCCATAATTTATTTCCCTTCGGCGTCTTTGGCGAATGTCGATTCGTTGGTTGTCATGGAGGCATTTTTCTTGCAAAACAACATGGTTAAATTTCAATTAATTAAATATTGTGAGCGACTTACCAAAAAATGACCACAATACCCATGTAAAGATGGTGTTTCAGGATTTCAGTAGTTACCGGTCCCAAAATAACAATAAACTTAACAACGATTGAGCCTACAACAACCGTGACACTTGGCTATACAAAATCTCTTGCTGCACATAAATCTCTATTTCTCTATGGAAAAAATCATAAGACGAATAAGAGAAACTGGATTCAAATAACTTGTTCCTATCTATCCCATCTAAATTCACAAATATTGAGTACAGAAAAATCCCTACAGATCCTTTGGAATTAAATTCATCGGCGATGTCATGCTCAAGCATTTAATGTGCTATGTCAACCGATAGTGCAAGGGAATGTTAAGTTGGTCGATCAACTGTTTTGAACAGTGATCAATTAGCGCACAATGATTGTTCATATTGGGGGTAAGGTACATGTCCTTGTTTGTGGCTTGAAGGAATTGTTTCAATCATTTGATCTTCGATCTCGACGTAGATGTGTGTTGGTGGTTATGTTTGTGTGACAAGATTTTCGAGATGTTGAGGCGGCGTTCAAATCGTGCAACTTAAAGTTAGGTGCCTTCCTCGAGTAATTTGGCCTACTCGGATGGGTTACAAATGTAGGTTGAATGAGTTTTTTTGGACTTAGACCACAAGGAATTCAAATCCTTCTTGTAGAATGTGGACAATCTAGATCAATGTGTAATCGATTAAGATCACAGTTCATTCTATTGAAATTGGTTATCGGCAGTCTCATTCATGAGTCTCATCGGATGATGATGGGTTTCGGACCTCCAACATTGACATGCTACTAGCCATCAGTGCACTCAATATTCCTTAATATATGTGTCATGATGGTGTTCTTGACGAATCACCGACATGACATCGACATCAACGAAATTCCATCCAAGTTCATAGTTTCGATGTTTTTATATCCTTCATGTATGTTGTGAATGACCTGGATTAATTCAGGAGGTCATATGGATGGCACAAAATGCAACTTATTTCCTTATAATCGGTCATTGGCAGCTTTGTTCATGTGTCGAAAAGGAATATCTTGGGTTTCAGTTCACAAACACCGACGAGCTATCGGTAATCAACGAGTTGGGAAGCTTATAAGGGTTATCAAAGTTGTACACATGACTCGCCAATGACAGACATAACATCGCATTGGTGAGTCCACTATCTTGTATCCTTTATTTGATCTCTTCCATAAACTTTTCTCGATCTCCAAGGAAACTGGTGAGTCACTTGTGATGATGTGGTTGGATGATGTGATAGTACCATGGCATAGAGGACACGACTCAAGTGACATGGCCAATCGTGGGTAAGATGATGACATGGTCATCGGGAAGGGTGTATTTCTAACCATGTGGTGAAATTCATGTTGATGTTGACATGGTGAATATTGCTGAAATGTATTACCTTGTGTTGGAATTGGGTGAAATTCAACCTAAAGAATCAATGGTTAAGATATCCTTCTCATGAAAATTGGGCGTTCACGATTTCAAGTACGGATCATATATCGACGTCAGCCCTTGGCTTGTCTCAAGCTAATTTTTCAATGTTTGACAATGTGTACCTATGGTCTATGAACATCAGCATCGACACATTCCTTTCCCAATTTTTTAGTGGCACTATGTGTATGTCGGCATGGCCAACGCTCGACATTTATCGGCATCGACGTTATTGAGAGGTGACTGTCGGGCATCGGGGAAATTTAGACATTGTAGGAAAAAATGGATGATCTTGAAAATACTAAGTGTTGAAGACCCTAAACCGTAACTTAAACCATCTATACTTATTTCTTTGATAATGTAAATATATATTAAGCTCTATACTTTTCCAAGGCGAGGAAACAAAAGAAAATACCTCAAAACGCGATCATGATCATGTGAAAATCAAAGTATAAGGATGAAAAATAAAAGTGGTACCCTAAAATTTTAGAAATTTTGAGGATGTGTTGAGTGCTCAACAAATAGAAATCCAGCGGGACTGCTATAGCCATTTCCCATTCTAGAATGGAAATGGGAAGTTGTCATAGTGGATTTTATTACAAAATTTCCCAAAACAATGAAGCAACATGATTCCATCATGGTACTGGTGGACAAATTCACTAAGGCAACGCATTTCATTCGAGTGAAAACAACACACAAGGTAGAAAATATTGTAGAAATTTATATGAAATAAGTTTCCATGCTACTTGGGGTTCCTAAGAAAATCATTTCAGATATAGATACAAAATTTACATCTAAGTTTTGGATAGGTTTTTTCAAAGGCTTTGGGACAAATTTAAATCTTAATACAAGGTATCACCCAGAGTCAGATGGGAAAACAGAAAGGACTAAAAAAATAATTGAGGACATGCTCAGAATGTATATGATGGATCAACCATAAAAGTGGAAAGATTATATTCATTTAGTCGAATTTGTTTACAATAATGGGTAGCATGCCTCATTGAAAATGAGTCCATTTGAAGCATTGTATGGTAGAAAGTGTAACACACCAGTAAGTTGGGATAATCCAACAGACAGAGAATTTGTTTGGATAGATTTATTAAAGGTGTTGAGCACATACTTACTATAATTTCTAGATGTTTCACTATCACAGTACCATTAGCTATTCACAACTGATAGGATTGGCTACGTTCAAAATTTCTCACAATCAATTGCTCAAAAATGAATGGTTTGTCGGTGTTCAAAACAATGTCCATCTACAACTTATCACATCTTTGTATGCTTTGAATATTCAAACTACTATGTGTCTTCATAGCTTCTAAGGGATCTTCCATTGTCACAGGTATGTTCTTGATTTTATAGTTCTTGAATGTCATCAAACCACCATTCAGTTGTCCTTCAAAAACACTTTCCTGAATATGCTCGATATTGGTCACAATGTACAAAATATTTGTGTGGACTTGTATTTTATTTTGCATAGTAGATACCTCAAACCATGCCAACTCCTAAAGTTCCATACACCACTCAAAAAGGATTCTGAGGTTTTCTTGGACAAATGTGTAGAGTTGTCATCAAATTTCATTCTCAACTATAAAAAATCCTTCAAGGTCTAAAGAAGGAATGTTCATAACACTAAATGAAAATTATATGCATGTTGCCTAGAATATAACGTCCTCCAATTGAACTTTTTATGTCATCAACAATGCCTTCCTCAATGGTAAAATATGCTTGAACATGATACAACAACATTCTTGAACAAGTCTAAACACTATCATCGAGAATGCAAGATAATCAATATCTATCAATTCAGGAAGTCTATGTATCCAACATAAGAAGTATTACATCTCCAACAACAGTCAAACATGGTTGGGTTGGTCTCAATAAATCCAAGTCGATTCAACAAGAAACAATTGAATCATAGAGAAGACATCATTTGGTTTTGCATATCAACAACTTCAAGTATTCCCCTTCTAAGGGATCAATAAGTAGCAGCAATAGATCTTATCAAAACTTCCAATTGATGGACAACCCTATCGAAACTCTAATCGATTGTCATGTTGGGTCGATTCCCAGTCGACCACTTCCAAGGAAATCATCAGTAAGTAAGAGAAGCACTAAAAGACTGTATCGTTAATGATACATAATGATATGAAGTCCCCAAACATCTAGTCAAATGATTCCATGACCATCCATCAATCCAACCCCAATCTATCCTGGTAGTCAGCATTAGTCCAAAAGTTTTAAAGTTAGGATCCTCCTCATGGTGTTGCTCTGTTTCCAAAGAGCTTCCATAGCCCCAACAAAGTCACCCCGATATCACAAACCTTGCTCCACTGCCAGTGAGTGTCCATATCCCTGGTGGAGATATTTGCATACCCTTCTTGATTGTACATTATGGATTGTTATGAAAATTTCTTTAGTACTCGTACTTATATATGATATTATTACACAGGTGCTAAGAATGAACCAGGGAGGAGGATATATGTTTCTTGTAGTGGAAGATGTAAAACTTATGTTTTTACTTACTGTATTTACTAATATGAATGAGGACACACTCTTCTTTGTTTGGGGTATAAGATATGCCCTCCTTCGATCCATTCCCCTCAGTATTCCCATGCCACAAGGCATACAACTTGTTTGTTCATTGAGTGATATGTGGTATCCCCAATTTATATGAATAACTAAGGAGATGATGTCTCGAGGCCCTCAGGTTGTAGACATGGAGTACCTATTAGCACCGTCATTTTTCCATTTAAATTCAGTCCTAGATGAGTCATGGTCCATGGGTCAAAACATGTGACGTCGGGTACTCAACAATGAATGGGTTGGAGTCAACAAGTGGTCGGTCTGGCCCTTTTGAACAGGTTGAATGTAGGCACTATTGTGAGAAAATCCAAGGATACAATGTGAAACTGGTTGAACGGTTTGCTCTCAGTTTTAATGGATTCTGCATGGTCATTGCAGGAATCACATTCTGGGTGATAGAGGAAAATTTGTCAGTCACGACAAATATCCCTCTGCGTGGTGAAAGGTGGTCTAAGGGCATGCCTTTGGAAATTCTATGCTATGAAGAATTCATCAAACCAAACTGTTTGAACAGGGAAATCAGAGGGGGCGTTCTGAGTCGGTATCTGCGGGAGCCTTTTCAGAATATCCTAAAGGTTATTAGAAGGTATTTCACATGTGAGAGAAGGTTCGACATAATACACCCACATCACATCAGGACGTTGATGCATTTCAAAGGGAAAATGCCTTTAAACTTACCTTTATTCTTGCACCAAAGTCTAGGAGGAATGGAAGACAGTGTCTAAGTCGAAGAAAACCAGCCAAAGAAGAACTTATTACATATCTCATTAATCAAGTTATTGATAGTCGAGGAATTGAGATGATTGGGCAAGGACTGGAGCTCATTTTTGTTTTCAGTTGACATCCCCAGGGACCCCAAAGGAGATCCCCCTCTACCAACGAGGGAAACATCATCGCGCAGCGCAGAGGCATGAATAGAGAGGGTTGCAAGGAAAGGAAAGACAGTAGAAGGCTAATCACCCCAACAACCAGCGCCCCAAAAAAGAGGTGGGCCAAGGAATAACAAGAAGCCCGGGGAGGCCCAAGCTCCAAACAAATCGTGCACCCAATTTGTCCCTGATAAGTTACTCGTGCACAATGTTCGGCTAGAACCTATCGAGGGTTCAAGCTGGGAAAGTTATGAAAGATGGAGAAGGTCGAGCACTGAAAGCATGGATGTTCAGGAGTCATTGCAACATCTAAAGCAAGTGCAGCTTGCTATTTCCAAGTTGTACCAGGAGAACATAGAATTGAGAAAGTAGTTAGTAGAAAGGATTGTCAAAACATCGGCATCGTAGAGCCAAGAAGGGAATATGAATTCAATTACATGAGTAATAGAGGATGTCAGAGGAGAGAATCATTGAGCACTTCAAAGAATATGGACTAGCCATGGAGAACGTTTGTGCGGCTCTAGCCAGTGCTCAAACGAAGTTTAAGGGGAACGCAATCTTGCGAAGATAGGTAAGAGATACCTCAGAGAAGCGAAAGATGTGATCATTCAATTACATGAGTAACAGAAGATGTCAGAGGAGAGAATCATTGAGCACTTCAAAGAATGTGGACCAGCCATGGAGAACATTTGTGTGGCTCTAGCCAGTGCTCAAACGAAGTTTAAGGGGAACGCAGTCTTGCGAAGATAGGTAATGAATCTGATCAAAAGGTGAAATTGGTCTCTTAGGAAAATGCTTAGAGTATCAAGACTACAGATGAGCCCAGAAACATAATTGACCCGACCCCTTTTTTTTCTTTTTGAACATGGCACAGAATTCCTCTCTCCTAGTGTCATTTTTTCTGCCAAGAAACAAGAAGTCCGATGGGCACCCACATGGGGGACATTCATCGCGCAGATTTTGTAAACTCACCCGCCAAGGAATACAAGTGTAGGCCATACGCATGGTTGTTCGAGGGAGATACGTGGTCCCTCCACCTTCATCGCCACCTAGAAAGCACGAGCAACATCCCACGATCATCGATCATACCAACTCACCACATGCACACTACAGTCAGTGATCACGCGACAACAACCAAAGCCTGTTACACTGAGTTGCATAATTATGACATAGTGCTCGATCATTCGGGTAACCACTCAAAGAAGAAACATCGACGCATCACCCCCTAATCATTGAATCTTACTAATGACCGAACGATCATGATAAAGGCGTCGGTTATGACAGGATTTTGGGTAGTTGGGTTTCCTTTTTTTAGTAAGTTCCATTTGAAAGTCATCTGATAGGGAATAACCGGAACTGAATTTCTAGGAGAAGTAATCCAAGGCGTTGTAGTCCAAGGGGCGCATCGTTTTCTATATATTGCATATTTTCAATGTAAGCAGGGTTGGTTGGAAAAGTAGTGTAGACAGTAGACTGTTAAATGTAAATTTCGAACTCAATTTAAATGTAATGCAAAGGTCCCGAGGCTTTGACGAAAAGATTCTAATGGTGGTGGTATGATGTATAGTGATCTCTTCTATGTATGTACTTCTTGTTTTCTGTATATCCATGTCTTAACCCAGTTTAAATCAGAACGTTTAATAAGTCTAGAATTCATTGTGCAGTGCTCTAGACTTTGCCATTTAAACTCATGTGTTTTCTTCTAAGTAATTTAGAATTCATCTTCAATGGTGCTCTGAGTTGCTTTATGTACTTTTTCTCTCGCCACACACAACGACATTTGAACTGAAATATCATTGCCTACTTAGCCTTTATCCTCTCAAGTTTTTATTTACCAAGTCATTTATTTCTCTCTCTTTCTGGAATTTGACTCCATAGCCCAAGGTTTTGTATTTCCTTGCCAGCGTGAATAGAAATATTTCACAAACACAATAAACGTAGCCGATAACTCAAAGTCATTATATGTTAGAGACTGAGTCTCAGAGAGAGCCCTCTCTAGGTCAAAAAGGCTAGTTTATGGTCTTAAAGTTATTTTGTAGGTTACCTATGTCATTCGTTTTCTCATCGAAATGAATTTACAAAGTGCTAACATCTTGGCGTCATTTTCGGGGACAAAATTGAATAAAAAATTCCCTGGGAGAACGACTAAAGTTGTTTTTTTGACCCCTGAGGGTGACAATGGGTCAAACATCTATATTGGTTGAAACATTTACCCTGGAGACTTCAGTGAATGAGACTAGTAGCATAGAGTAGTACAACTCATAAATCCTGGCTCCAAAGACAATTTATACCAGAGCCAATCCTGATATGGATCATGTAGCACCTGTTCCTGATCCTGAAAAAAATTTTGCAGAGCAAAGGAAGAGACACCAGACCCATCTTATTACCTGGACAGAAACCTATCCTTACCCAATGATGGTGTACAAAGCATCGACGACCTTGATTTTGATACACTCTTCGAACAAACCATGTTCATGTCTAAATCAAAAACCTACCTGGATGAGATAGTCTTCGATGAGAAGAGGTTTCAATATTTGATACCGAAACAAATCTCGCGAGCTGCTGTAATCCCCACTCAGATCATTCTGCCAGTTCCAAACCCTCCTAGAGTCATGGCCACCAGATTCACCCCTTTTTCCCTACCAACCCAACTACATGATTTAACCCAGAACTATAATCAGAGGATCAAGCTATATGATGTCGAAGGAAATGCCTATGCCCAAAATCACTTGGACTGGTTCAATGATTTTGTTGACCTAGAGGAGGTCGATCATGAGGATGAGAAAATCAAATTGTTCATGTAGAGTCTTTCAGAGGAGGCTAGGAAGTGGTTTAAGGCCCTTCAAGCGGTGAGCATCCCCGATTTCACAGTGTTTGAAACATCGTTTCTTATCAGATGGGGTGACAAAAAGAATCCTCTAAAACTACTAACTCAGTATAACAATATGAAAATATCACAAGAGGAAACGGTGCAAGATTTTTCGGCCAGATTCATGACGGTCTAGAACTCAATCCCCACAGAATTCAAGCTGCCTCCCAGAGCTTCATAGCTTCGATACGTTTACTTCTTTGACAGTGATTTCACCTTGCTGGTTAGAGAAAGAATATCTACTACTTTAGGTGCTATGATGAGAGACGCCATCAAAGTCTAATTAAATATGATGGCATTAGGAAAGATCAAAAATTTTTGACAGAAATGGGAAGAAGCCCCAAGGAGACGCACAGTCCTCTACGTCTCGATCGTCAGATGAAAAGTTTGACTTGATGATGAAGACTATGGAGAATATCATGGAAAGGATGTCCATGGAGAACAAGCCAACTACCAGGGAGAAAAATGATTTCTAACCCAGAAATCAAAACTCTAGAAGGGCTCCAGTCCCGCAGATCAGGTAGAGGGACCAGAGAGAGCAGGGTGATCAACAAATAAGACCTCCATTCCAAAACAAATACTCAAATGAATACTTTGATTAGATGATCTAACACCATATGCATTGTTGTGACAATGTGAATACACATGTGTTCTTAACAAAGGGAGAACACGATCAATTATTGGATGCAAATGATGGTTTTATGTTGAATACTGATGACATGTTGTCTTCAGGAATGGAGGAGTTCAAGAAGGGATATCAAAATGCAATCATGCAGTTTCAAAATCAATACAACCTCAGGAGTAAAAAGACATATGCAAATCCTCGGATGGGGTGCCAGTGTGGGACAGATGTCACCAGGAGGGGGTGCAAAGCAGCCAGCATGGCGATGGCCATGTGACAGGAGCATGGCACACCATCCCTCCACCCTCATTCATTTAATCCCTGCTTGTGAAGGCCTAGGCACCATTACTCTCAGTGTGCTTGGCCTCAGCTCGTCATCTTTTCGATGGCATAGAGCCATGAATTCGAATTTACTCCACTCGTGTGCCTTTGCCTCCTTTAGCAACCTCGATGCCATGCCTCCTGCTAGATGCATTTGTAGAGGTTCCCTTCCAGAGACCCCCTACAACCTACATCACTTCCAGCTACACCTTCATTACCTGTGCTTTCTCCCTACACTTACATTTCCCCTCAGTGCTATTAGAATGCCAAGGCAAAGAGGAAAATCAAAGCGAGGCTCAGCCTGGAAGCCAAGCCAGTCACGAGTGGTTCTCTGAACCTTTCTCACACCATCCCCTAACTCATCACCTACTTCATCTTCCTCGCACTCTTCTCAGTCACAGTCTCGAAAAAGTCCCATTGACCTCTCGCTCCTCTCCTCGCCCTCTGCAAGCCGACTAGAATGGATTTCCCTCTCTGTAAATTCCTTGGGTTTCAACCCAGGACCTTCTTCTAATTTGGCTTCCTCCTCATTGTTGATTCATGCAGTCCCAACCAATTCACCAGTGAGTGCACTAGTACAAAAAGAGAACCAATCCATTCAACCTCAACTGGGAGTGCCACCAAATCTCCTGGGACCTCAACCAGAGCCTCACTCCTTCTCAGATTTAGTACCAGACTCACAATGGTAGGACAGCCTTGCTATCCTACAAGGTCTGGTCTTTGAAATATGACAAGGCATGGATGACCTTCAGTTTCGATTGGAAATCATGGATGGAAAGGCCTCAGTGCTCCTGCAAATGCTCTCCACTCTAAAGGGGGCTTGCCACTCGACACCATGAGCAGGTGAAGCCACAGGAGTAGGAAACAGAGACAACTTGGGGGATAAAGGAGAAGACGCTATAGGGGTTGGTGGCGAAGACGATTCAGGAATTTCCATGCACGTGCCCATGGAAGAGGCAGGGACACTTGTTGAAGAGGAAGGTCTTGGAGGCAGCGTCGACACAGGAATAGCCATGCATGAGGTCATGGAGGAGGGGGGTACATGGGCCGAATAAGAAAGAGTGGGAGGCGATGTCAACATGGGCGCTTCCATGCACGAGCACATTGAGATGGGAGGGACATTCGTCGAAGAGGAATTTGTGGACCCAACAACCTTCGCCACCTTCCAGTTTGCGTGGCCTTGCTACAAGCCAACTGCATGACCAGAATAGGTGTCTTTATGTTAGTTTAGCCAAGTGTCTGATTTTCTTTTTCCTCGTGGATCCCATGACCATGTTTGATATGTTTTTTTATGAGGATTATAGTTTTTATGTTTAAGTTTTGTTATTCTCAGACTGGTAGCTTAAGACAATTAGTTTACTCTGATCGGATGGTTGAATTGGTTTCCCTTCGGGGCAGTTCAGTTACTACAGTCTGGCACTCTTGATGATTTTGTAACTTTGGTTTTTTTAAGGATTTTTATACAACTCTTACTTACAATAAAAAAACAACGTCTGCAGAGCCTCCGCAGACAAATCCCACAAAGAAAAATTAGGTGAATACTCCCTCCCCAAGCCGACTAAATAAAGACAATCCAGGAAGGGACGCAATGGATAAGGGAAATTCAAAGGAGGAATCCTTTAGGAAAGCGTCGGAGGTGAGTAAGGAAATGGGCGTCAAAGAGGTAGATAAATCTCCTCCTCCCTTTAATTTTGAGAACAAAATGGCCAAAATCAAAATCTTTGTTCCTTTTAATGAGATAATCAAGAAGGGAGATTATAGGGATCAGATCATTAAGATGTTAAGAATGGAAGAGGCACTCGACACCTTGAATGTCCAATAAGACCACCCCACCATATTATTTGATCCATACGTAGAAGAAAATGGTGATACTGAGGGCATTCCCCCTTTCTATGTTAGTCTCAAAATTCATGATATGACTTTGCATAACGCCATGTTGGATTCGAGCATGTCACAAGTGAGACTGCGGGGGGAATCACTACTGGAAGATCACCATGCACAAAATTTTGAGGTTGGGATTCTATTGGCCCAGTATTTTCACGAATCTATATAAAAAAGTGTCTAGTTGCCATGAGTGCCAGATATTCGATGGGAAAAGGAAGTTACAACCCTTGCCCCTAAATCCTATCTCCATCGAAGAATTGTTTATGCAATGGGGATTAGATTTTATAGGATAAATCCATCTGCCATCCTCAGATCAGCATATATGGATACTAATGTCCACGGACTACTTCACCAAATGGATTGAAGCAGTCCCCACAAGGCAAGCTACTGACACGGTTATCATTCAGTTTCTAGAGAAAAATATATTTTCGAGGTTCAGTTTCCCTGTCAAGATCATCGTTGATAATGCAGCAGCATTCAAGTCCAAAAAAATGGAGACGTTTTGTAATGATTACAACATAACCCTGGAACATTATACGGATTATTACCCATAGGGTAATCGACTAGTAGAATCGTCCAACAAAATCTTAACTAGGATTATTAAAAAACTCTTGTGGGACAACAAGAAGGTCTGGCACAAGAATCTTATCTACGTGCTATGGGTTGACAGAATCACTACCAAAAAGTCCATCTCCACATTTCCTTTCCAAATTGTATACGGTGTTGAGGCATTTTTCCCCACCTTGCTGAGATTTCCAGTCAGGATATTGTTGCAAGAGAAAGAAGTTGAACCTAACGAAGCCCACAAGAGGATAAACCAATTTGTTCATGTGCAGAAAATGAGGAAACAAGTTTTCAACCGATCACAGCTTCACCAGGACAAAATGAAGAAGATTTTTGACAAGCACACTAAGCAGGAGGATTTCAAGGTAAATGATATGGTGCTGAAGTGGGACGCGAGGAATGAAGACAAAGGGAAACATGGAAAGTTTTATCATCTTTGGATGGGGTCATTTAGGATTGTCGTGTATCACGGGAACAACACATAATTTCTACAAGAGATTAATGGAGAGATCATTGGTGGGGGACCTGTGAATGGAAGGTTCCTTAAACATTATCTAGTTTAGTTTTAGTCCCTCATGTCATTGTAAATAGTTGTTTCTTTTTATGTTTTCAAAGAATATGTTTCGAGTCAGTATTCAGCAGAAAATTGAAGCCCAAAGTGAAGGCCCTAATTTTATACTGAGTCTGGTCGCAACTGTGTCAAGAAGGTATAGGGTGAGTCTTTTCTATTTTTTTAGAGTCCACAAATCAAATAAATCCCGATGGTCAGGCGCCTAGTCTATTTTTCTTTGCCACCTCACCGGGAGGATAGCATCCCCAATGGAGCCAGTTGTTAGCACCGTCATTTTTCCATTTAGAGTTAGTCTTAGATGAGTCATGGTCCATGGGTCGAAACATGTGAGGTCAAGTACTGAACAACGAATGGGTGAGAGTCAACAAGTGGATGGTCTGGCCCTTGGAGTCGGGAAAGGGTGTCATAATTAAACATATGCAGATTGTAAAGTTCTTTTTCCCGAAAGGTCAAGTCCTATAAGAAAGGGGGAATTTATGTGTCATAAGTCAAGGCAAGTTGTTAGTGTAAAGGTCATGTACAAAGGTATAACGACCATCATCACCTAATTATGAAGTCGGAAAGGTCAAAAACACACGATGCTCATATCATGTATACTCTGCAACTCTTATCACCCGTACTTTGCACACTTCGAAGTGTACACATCATGTGAGTGTGTTGCGCAAATCTATAGCCTACTTCAAAACTTATCATCACCATGGATTCAATGTCCCCTGTCATGATTCCATCCCTCTCTTGTTCGATTATAAATACTAGTCACCCTGTGTGTTTTCCTTTTGTCATCCAATCTTGTGCATTGTTTGTGGTTTCTCTTCTAAGTCCCGGATCTTTTCACTCTGAGAAGGTTGATTTCCATCAGCTATGTTATGAAAATTTTCAGTCGATATTGTCACGTACCCTTCGTTTTTATTCATGGGATGAAGCCTGTTGGAATTTTTCACGAGCTAGTCTGTCGAGCGACAGTCCCCCTCACAGTCAGCCTTTCCTTCCTTAGAGTTTTTTTCTATTGTTCTCCCCTACTGCGATGAGCCTACTATTACTATTTATAATGGTGTCGATCCTTTCCTACCCTGAGAGTTGTCATAATGAATTTGTCCACGAAGCTACTAAAGTTTCTTAGAGGGTATTTCACCTATGAGAGAAGGTCCAACAGAATACACCCACATCACATCAGGCTGTTGATGCATTTCACCAGGAAAATGCCTTTAAACTTAACTTTCTTCTTGCACCAAAGTCTAGGAGGAATGGCGAACAGTGTCCAAGCTGAATCAAACCAGTCAAAGAAGAACTTATCCCATATCTCATTAATCAAGTTATTGATAGTTGAGGAATTGAGACGAATGGGCAAGGACAAGGGCTCATTTCTGTTTTCAGTCGACATCCCCAAGGACCTCAAAGGATATCCCCCTCTACCCATAGGGGAAATAGCATTGCACAGTGCGGAGATAGAAATAGAGAGGGCTATAGGGAAAGGAAAGACAGTAAATGCTCATCATCCCAACAGCCAGCACCCTAGAAAAGAGGTAGGCCAAGAAAGAACAAGAATGTTGAGGAGGCCCAAGCTCCAAATGAAGCGTGCACGCAATTTGTCATTGAGAAGTTACTCATGCATGTTGTTTGGCTAGAACTTGTCGAGGGTTCCAGCTGGGAAATTTGTGAAAGACGAAGAAGGTTGGGCACTGAAAGCATGGATTTTCAAGAGTCATCGCAACAGCTAAAGCAAGTGCAGCTCGCTATTTTCGAGTTGTACCAGGAGAACAAAGAATTGAGAAAGTCATTAGCAGAAAGGAATGTCAAAACATCAATGTTGCAGAGCCGAGAAGGGAATGTGAATTGGCTCAAGAGACAGCTCAGAGAAGTTCAAGATGTGATCATCCAGCTGTGCAAGGAATAGAGGATGTCATAGGAGAGAATCACATAGCACTTCAAATAATGTGGACCATCCATGGACAACATTTGCACAGCTCTAGCGAGTTCTCAAACAAAGATGAATGGGAACTCAGTCTTGCGAAGATAGGTAAAGAATATGAAAAGGAGAAATCGGTCTCTCAGGAAAAATATTAGAGTATCAAGACTGCAGACGAGTCCAGAAACATAATTGACCTGACCCCTTTTTTGTATTTTTGAACGTGGCATGGAATTCCTCTCTCCTCGTGTCATGTTTCCTGCCAAGAAACAAGAAGTCTGACGGGCACCTGCGTGGAGGACATTCGTCATGCAGATGTTGTAAACTCACCCACCAAGGAAGACAAGTGTAGGCCATATGCATGCTAATTTCGAGGGAGATACGTTTTCCCTCCACTGTCAACACCACCTGGAAAGAATGAGTGACATCCCACAGTCATCCATCATACCAACTCACCACATGCACACTACATCCAGTGATCGCGCGACATCAACCAAAACCCGTTACATTGAGTGGAAAAATTTTGACAAAGTGCTCAATCATTCGGGTAACCACTCAAAGCAGAAATGTCAATGCATCACCCCCTAATGATTGAATCTTACTGATGACCAAACAATCATGATAAATGCATCAATTATGACAGGATTGTGGGCAGTTGCATTTCCTTTTTTTAGTAAGTTCCATTTGAAAGGTCATATGATAGGGAATAACCGGAACCAAATTTTTAGGAGAAGTAATCTGAGACGTAGTAGCCCAAGGGGCGTAGCTTTTTCTATATATTGCATATTTTCAATGTAAGCAGGGTTAGTTGGCAAAGTAGTGTACACAGTATATTGTTGAATGTAACTTTTGAACTCGATTGAAATGTAATGCAAAGGTCCTGAGGATTTGACGAAAATATTATAATGGTGGTGTTATGATGTATTGTGATATTTTCTATTTATGTACTTCTTGTTTTATGTATATCCATTTTTTTACCCTGTTTAAATCAGAATGTTTAATAAGTGTAGAATGCATCATGTGGTGCTCTAGACTTCTCCATTTAAACTCCTATGTTTTCTTCTAAGTAATTTATAATTCATCTTCAATGATGCTCTGAGTTGTTGTATGTAATTTTTCTCTCACCACACACAATGACATTTGAACTGAAATATCATTGCCTACTTAGACTTTATCCTCTCAAGTTTCTAGTTACCAAGTCATTTATTTCTCTCTCTTTCTAGAATTTGAATCCATAGCCCAAGGCTCTGTATTTCCTTGCCAGCATGACCAGAAACATTTCATAAACACAATAAAACTAGCCGACAACTCAAATTCATTATTTGTTAGAGACTAAGTCTCAGAGAGAGCCCTCTCTAGGTCTGAAAGGCTAGGTTTTGGTCTTAAAGTTGGTCTGTAGGTTACCTCTGTCATTTTTTTTCTCATCCAAACAAATTTACAGAGTGCTAATAGTACCGAGAGACAGATGACTGACAACGTCAGCATGCACATAAAAAGACCCACTTCACCACCACACAACATGGATTCATCATGATGGCATTCACCACATCAGCTTGATTCCAGAAGATAATGGGTGTTTCTCCATGAGGTACAAGTCAAGTATTGTGGTAAGTGTCACTTTAACACTTGAGGCATTTCAGTATGTTGCATTTAAATATGCTTTTGATTATAGAACGTATGCTTGGAAATTATGCTCTTTTCCTATTTCACCTTGGTGGTTGACATTGTTCCCTAGTAAGTGGTCACCCTTGGGGATTGGTTTGCTACTTGGAGGTCCCCCTAATGAGTCATCATGCCATTCCTGATCATACTTATCATTTTCACACTTCATCATTTTCACCTCCTTATCGTTTGGGACTTTTGGGTGTACTGACCCAAGAAAGGATTGTACCTCATTTAATGGGAAGAAGGGGTTGAAGGCCCAGAGAGAACATAGTTGGAAAAAAGATAAAATCCAAAAATATAACCTTCTATATGATTTCTCAAAGAGTTCTTGGGAACAATGAAATGTTTCTCCTAAGAAATCAAATACCTGCAAGAAACAAATTCATATTATATAGATGTCCCACTTGTTGAGGGATCTACACAAGTGCATTACAACCTTTGCTTTACCCCGATGACACCTTGTGTACCTCTCCCTTCAAGTGACATTGTGGTACTTCCTCCCAAGTCTTATATTACCCTTTTGGAGTACCCAATTTTCCTGGACTTTAATTAATTAATGGAAAATAAATGGGCTCAGAAAAAAAATGCATTGAAAACGAAGGTGTAAAACACCCTTTACAAAGGCACCCATAAATGAGACAATACGAACCCTTGTATGTCATGAAACCCATGCCCAAAAGTCTTACCCCATACACTTCATCTTCTTCACATGACTTATATAGGGTCCACCTAGGAAACACTCATTGACTTAAGAATTGACTTACCCAATAGGTCACCTTGAAAACCCTCCCACACCTAAACTTGGAAAATTGCATAGGGTCTTTGAGCACTTGTTTAATTTGATGAAATAGTTTTAATGCACATGTTTAGGTGGCTCTTATATTAAATGTGATTTTACTTGACATGATACATTTGACTTGAGAATCTTGGAGGGCACACTCATCTATCTTTGCGGGAACTTGTCTGATGGACGTTTTGAAGGAACAAGCCATGCTTGGGCCTTCATTGGGGTAGGAAGCCCACATGTTTGATGCCATGACCCAGACCTTGGAGGAAAGACAGAGGTTGGATATTTCCTTTGGAGACTGTTATTGGATAAATTGGTGAATGTAGAGATAAACTAATCTCCCTAGATCCACCTGGATCTAGAACAAAACAAGACAAGACATGATGATTTCCCTAAGTTGTTATCATTGAATTTACTACCAAAGAAGGAACAGATGATATACCTTTAGATATCACTTCCTTATATCTCTGTTGTCCCTGCTTCATTCTAGTGCTCTTGTGAGATCAGATCTACAATGACACAAACCAACCAAAGTGAAAGAAACAATTGTAGATTCAATGGAAACCTAAACATGTGATTAAGGAGTCATGTAATAAAACGCTAATGATTTTATGAGAAAGAAACATGTCACTGTATCATATTAAGTAAAAGTGGAAGATACAACTAAATTTTCTTGTTGTCGTAATTTCCCTTTCGGTGGTCCTTTGTTCCAACACACACATATACTTGCTCCAAATTTGTATGAAGATGGTCCACAAAATCTTGATGGAAAACTGGAGGCCACAAGCATCAGTTGTAACATGATCCTTCACACAGTCTTCGACCTATTCTTTCAACAATTCTTTGCTCAATCTTGCTTAACCTTTTCCATGAGAAACCCATCATTATATAGGAGAAGGTGGAGTGGTTACAAGGATGAGGATGATCCCACCAAATTAGAGAAGCCATTAAGCCCACAACCATACGAATCCCACCTCACATTCTAAAAGATTCTCCTTCTAGAAACTTCATGAAACTTCTTCCTTTCCTTAGCTTCAAACGTCATTGCACCCTGCCTATATAGAAGCATGCGGAAATCCCATGAGCCAAGCATAGAGAAGCCTACGGAAATCAAGTATTTATGCACTGTGTACCACTGTCAGCCTGCAGCATCATTCTAAAAATATGCCTTGTAGGGGAAGAACTTAGTCATTTTTCTCATGTAAAAGATTTTTTTGAGAGCCTGAACACATGCATGTAGGGTCATCATCAGAGTGACCAAAATAATGTGTAACATAATGACCCCCAAAGTATGAGGTTGGAACTTGTGACAGCCGAAATACTTTGTAAAATGTGTGTGTGTGTTGGGAACAAGGAGAGCACCAATCGGAAACCTACAAATAGTCAAGTGTCTACATAAAATTATACCATTTCTGAGGTAGGAATTCCCATGCTCATACTACAAGTGATTTAGTTCATGGCCACCAATTATACACCATGGACCCATGTCATCAAGATTCTACATAGCCACCAGAAATACACTGTGGATATACGTATTAGAAGGCTTAAATTCAAACACAGTCACAAAACATACAAAGTGGATTTGTGTGTCAAATACAAATCATAAATACTCCATCGCAACCTGGACCAAAATGATGAAATACAGGGTCTTCAACCCCATCGTCCGTAAGTATGAATCTAACCATGTGATTACAGGTGTTGAAGTCGAACATGATAGAAACCAGTTGATTACCGGTCATTGATGAAAAACGTTAACAAGTGCAAGGGAGATCACCATTGATGTCAATGACTCCCAAGGTACCTTAGTAAAATCCAACGAATGTGAATAAATGAGCTAAATTCAAACACTCGATGAAATCTCTCGATCAGGTACAAATGATGTGAATCCACTGTCGAAAGTGAAGAAACCTACCATTGAGGCATGCGGGCTCTAAGGTACTAAACGATTTCTAAGTCTTCTTCCTGGATGATGAGTTGAAGTTGACAGGAAAAGACTCATCACAGGAGGGCCTTGATGTATCCACCATCAGTGACACGAAATAAGTAATAGATTTAGGGTAGATCAAAGTATGAAAATGATTTGAAATTGACACAGGGAAGGCTGACATGGTAAGAATTAACAATTGCATATGGTCGACTCAATAGAAGGCTTGTTTGGACTTCTCTTGAACATATGAACGAAACGACAATGGTATTGGAAGCATTGACTCAAAAAATGACCCAAAATATGGGCTTACAGAGGGACAAATGAGAGACAAATGGATTTCCCAACCCGAATTCAAATGATGAAGGGGGGTGTCATGTTCAAGAACGACTAGAACTGCCACTGACACGGATATAGAGACACTTTTCTTTCCCAAATTTCTCCCCACCATTTCTAGCGAGTACCTCTTTATTTTTACGCAAGCTTGAGGAGGATAACATATGCTTGTTGATGTAAGCTCATCCTTTGGATGAGTCCCTCAGAGTATGTTTAACGAACCCTAAGAAGGAGTGGTTCAGTCCCATGTGGGTCTTTCGATGTTTGTTTAACGAGTCCAAAGATAGAAAACTCGAGGGGTTTTCATATTTATAGAGTCTGAAAAACACATTAAAGAGAATCTCTTAGTTCCTTTTTCGTAAAGTAATCTGACGAGACCGAAAAAGTGATAAATTATCGCCCATCGAATGTTTTCTTCAAGCACTTTTACGAGCTTGAAAAGAACAAGGTCGCTAGGCAATTTTTTCATTTTTATGGAGTGTGAAAAGAGCTTAAAGGATACTCCACAGGTTCCTCTTTTCGTGTTTCTATGACGAGTATGAAAAAATGACAAAAGTATACTCGGTTACGTTCTCATTGATTTTCGAGCATGAGAATGAACAAATACTAGGCTCGAAGTTTTTTCTAAAAAACCCTAAAAAATACAGGTATATGTAACAAACAGAAAAGTGAATCAAGAAAAAATCATCCATACGGCATTGTTGAGGGCCTCAGTCTTCACATATGCGAGAAAAAACAAAATCACACGACCATTATACCATTAGGTTATGATAAAATGCATTAAAATAATATAAAATATTATAAGAAAAAACAAAAAAAGAAATAAAAAGGGGGTAATACCTCTTATTGCTATTTCATTTGCATTTCATTCAAAACTTGTCTAGAAACCCTGTTTTTACCTCATATTTCGGTCGTCGATTGTGAGAAGCATAGGCAATCATTCAGCAAATGGTCTCCGTCAACACGGTAATCTCATCATCCTCTTCTTTTTCAATGGATTGAAATTCATTTATTTTGGTTTAAAGGTAGTTTTTGGATGAGTTTTTGGGTCGGTAGGCTCGCGCTAGGGCCGCCACAGGTGACTAGTATCGGGACATGTGGAAATCAATGATTTCCTCAGGTTCCCTATGGACCACCTATGGAAACCCCGCATTGTACTAAAAACTCATCTGCGGCGACCGAAAACCCAAAAAAATATACATGCATTTTCCCAAAAAAGAATTTCAAAATCAATGATTGAAGATGCTAACTTCCTTTCCTCATCTCCACGCAGGCATTCAATTACAAAAATGTTGGAATGGAGAGAACGAGAACATGAGGATGATGACTTCATGGCCTTAAATTATCCAGGCACCATCAATGCCCTTCGACAGTGTGGATTGTTAATTTGTTTTTAAATCCAGGGCATGAGAGCCCAACTGAGGTTACTAGAATACCTGGTCCACACGTGGGACATAGACCATCAGGTGTTTCATGTAGGTGTCCATGTTATTTCTTTGGACATTGAAGACATTTACTTCTTGACAGGGTTATCCCGTCGTGGAGCACATGTGACCCTAACAGGGGGTCGAGGTGGTGGCCTACCAATGAGAAAATAAATCCATCGGTACTATGAACCCGAGGCTGAGAGACGCAAAGGTAAGGTAGCCATCAGAGGTGTTCAAGATTTAACTCTCTGGACCATCATTTTTACCATTGTGTGCATGGTGGGAAGTGTGTCTCTACACATGGCCCTCCAATGTTATTTTCAGTATGTCATGGAATGCACAGAACCTCGTGTGTTCAACTGGTGCGATGGTCTTCTTTGCAGTACGAGGACACAATTAACCAAAAGCAAGAATGGGGACCTGAAGCAATTCGGGTATGGATCCATTTTGGTGTCTTTCTTTCTAGAAAGAGTCCCTCATTTATGCCTACAGGTAGAGTGGGGTATACCAGCGCCATGAGATCCACGGATGAAGCAGTGGTGCATCTCATGGCCCGGCATGTAGCAGGCCCCATTATTAAATACAATGATGCATTCTTTGACTGGTTGAGGCCACAAATATTGATGATAGATGATTACGCATATGCCAGCCTAGACTTTCGCAATGACCCTGATTTGTTTCTACTTGAGGGTTTTCAGTGGGGGGACCTAGGTAAGAAAAACATTTTGTTTTTATGGTGTTTTTTTTTAATTTTAGAATATAAGATGTTTTTTTTATATATATGCTCTCTATTCAATGACTAATCAAAAAATTTGACCATGCAGATGTAGGGCCACACCGGCCTCCGGGAACTTCCCCCATTCAGAGGTGAGGGGAAGTAGTGGTAATAGCAAGATGGGACGATGATGACTATGAAGCGGTCGAGAAGAATCTAGAGGGTTTGACAGTAGACATCATTGATATCTTGATCAATGAGATTCTAAGGCATTATCAGCACCACACCGTAGGCGTGTCTAGTTCACTCAGCCGATTACTTCATAGAGTAGCATGGGCAGGTATGCTACCGTGAGAAGCATCCATGATGTTATTTTGTAGAAGCCATGGGCTTCATATTTTGATATTTTGGTCTTTTGGACGGAAAACACCTTTTTGTAAAACATTTTATCGATATATATATATATATATATACATGAGGCTTCTACCGGATTACTTTTATTTATATACAACATGTGATGTGTGATTGGATTTATAAATGTCTCAAATGTTTGTCTAACACATAATTAGCTAATGCATAAGTTAATGTATTTAGACATCTAGGAATGTGTTGATACTCAATATAATCAAAATAGCACTCCAAGAGGCGAATTCGCAAATATACCCATAACAATGTAGGACTTCGGATAGCATAGACATTACTTAGTTGTAGTACTACTAGATGTGAATCAAGTCGTACAACCAGGTGATGGATTCCAAGTGAAATATCATCGGTCAACAATTCAATGACTACACTATATTCTGTGATGTTGTTATTTGCACGACCGAGGCAAACACCTTGTAGACTAATTAACTCATTCGTAGGTGCATAGATTTCCCAAGCAGCAGATGCTAAGTTTTGAGTACTACGTCTAGCGCCATCGATGAAGCCAATGTGGGGTAGCGGAGACACTAACATATGGAAACCAAGCACAACGCAAGGTAAGTCGCTAGGGGTTGAAACCAAATAACAAAAAAACACAAGAGTAGCACACAAAAGTATGATACAGTAAAAATACAAGCACTCATGCAAAGATAACCTAGGCATAGTACTTCTTCAAGTAAATCCCATTTCTAGGTTCACTCAAAGGAATACCGTCATAATCGACTAACTCATAGGCTCCTTTCTCCAACACTTGTTTGATGACATAAGGGTCGTGCCACATAGCCTCAAAATTTTTGGCCCCTTGTAAATCATGATCTTGTTCATAGAGAAGAACTAGATAACCTTCGGAGAAAACACGTGTTTTAACATGCTTGTCGTATTGGGATTTCACGCATTTCTTTTGGGTTTCAATTACGAAGGTGGCATCACGGTGGGTTTCGTCTAATCACATCAGATACAATAGACATTCTTGTTCGGTAGAGGTGTTAGGGAGAAGTTCAACGGCTAGCTTCAATGACGGTATCTCACATTCAATCGGCAGAACAACTTCGATACCATACACTAGCTGAAAAGGTGTAAATCCCGTGGAAGACTTCACCGATGTCTGATAGGCCCATAATGTTGAAAACAACATTGTGTGCCAACTTGTCTTGTGAATTCTTATTATCCGTCGAAGCATGGTGATAAGAACCTTGTTTATTGCTTCAACTTGGCCATTGGCCTGTGGATAGTAGGGGGTTGAGTTTTCATGTCGAAGACCCAACTTTTCGGTAAGCTCAGACATCATGAAATTTCAAAAATGGATACCATGATCCGTGACGATAGCTTGTGGGATTCTGAATCGTGTGATGATATCCATTTTTTGAAATAATCCATGGCTACGATAATGTATCATGCCCCCTGGTCGAGTGAGGGTTACATGTCATGAAATCAATGCCCCATTTCGCGAAATATCCAATGGAAACTACAGGATGTAAAGGAGCAGGATGAGAGTGTATCTTGTTGTTGTATGTTTGACAAGCATGGAATTTTTGGATGGAAATAATATAGTCTTTGAATAAAGAAGGCCAAAAATACCCTTATCATAAGATCTTTTGGGCAGTAGCATACCCAGACATGTGACCACCACATGATCCATAATGGCAGTCATTCAAAGCTTTCTCGGCCTCATCATAGGTGAGACATTGTCAAAAAATGGAGTCAATCCCACGGTGATAAAGAGTGTCATCAAGGATAATATACTGACGGGCTTGGTAATGTATACGACGACGGTCAGCGCTAGAGAAATCGGGTCAAAAAGTCTGAGTCTGGAGATAAATAATGATATCTCCATACCAAAGGTCATCAGAACTTATCAGAAAGAGGGATTCGTCAGGTAAAGAATCCTCTTCTACATTTTATGTCTCAGTGCAGGGAAGGTCACATATTAGTTCAGCAAATCATCAAGGATTTCTTAGACTTAGTGCATTCGAACTCTAAGTCAAACTCCTGGAGAATCACTATCCATTTGGAGTATTTTCCTCGTAGAAATTGATGTGTAAGAATGTGTTGCATAGGGTTTCAATCAGAAATTACAGTGGTCCTGCGTAATATGATATAGTGACGGAAACGTTGGACAGCTTGAACAATTGCCAAGGCTAGTTTTTCAACATGTAAGTATTTGGCTTTGGTAGTCGTGAGACTCTGACTCAAATAATAAATGACATGTTCGTCGTGTAAATCATCTTCTTGGAATAGAACCATGGCAATGGTAGAGTTCGAAGCAGTGAGATAAAGGAAATAATTTCAACCATAATCTGGTGGGAAAAGTAGTGGGGTACGAGTTAAAATCAATTTCAAAGCTTTGAAATCTTTTTTGGTAGTGGTATCCCATATGAACTCAGAACCTTTCTTTAACAGTCAAGTAAATCCGAGTATTAACTCAGCATAGTTTGGGATGAAACGACGTAAAAAGTTTGCCTTCCCTTGCAAACTTTGAAGCTGGCGGAGTGAGGAAGGAGGAGGGATATTGAGGATTGCCTTGACCTTCAAAGGATCTACCATAATCCCCTGACGTGAAACAATAAATCCCAGAAGTTTGTCGGACTCCACACAAAAGACACATTTGTGTAGTTTTAAGCGTATACGATAGAACTAACAACGAAGGAAAATGGCTCAGAGGTGTGTTGGATGGTCACTACGATGCATGGAATGTGTCGGCAGGTCATATAGATATTGTTGTACAATGTTCTTGATATCATGAAAAGCGTAAGACATGGCACATTGAAAATTCGCACCAACATTCTTTAAACCGAAGGGTAGTTTTCGGTAGGCAAAGGTGCCCCAAGGAAAAATAAAAGCGATTTTGTGTTGATCCATGGGAAAGATGTTGATTTGATTATATCTAGAGAAACCATCCATCAAAGAGAAGATTTCACTACCGGTGTAATCATCGACAATCTGGTCAACGAAGGGGGTGGGAAAGTTGTCCTTAGGACAAGCTTTGTTTATATCCCTATAATAAACGCAGACACAGATTGTACCTTGCTTCTTGTTAACCGGAACTAGATTGGATACCTAATCAGTTAAAGCCACAGGATAAATAAAGTCAGATTTAAGAAGTTTTTCAACCTCAAGCTTGATAGCGGCTGCTTTATGAGGGTGGACCAGGCGAAGTCTCTGCTGGACAGGTTAAGCTCCCAGGTATGTCTTAATTTTGTGTACAACAATATCGAGGTCAATACCCGACATCTCTTCATAGCTCCATACAAAGATGTCACGAAACTCCTGAAAAGGGGACTTATATGTGACAACCTCATTGGTGGAACATGAAGCTCCGATGTGAACATTTTCGACAACTCCAGGTTTAATGGATATGTCGAGGGGGATGGTGGGTGAAATGTTACTCAAGTTCCCTTCATATAGAACATCATGTGTAGACTCGGGAACAAAAGAGATGAAAACAACAGTCGACGGAGTCGAGATCCATTGATAACTCTCTAAGGTGTGCTACTCCAGAAAGAGTATGGAACGATGATGCCCATCATCCCATGGGGTGTCTTCCATGTGTTGATTAAGGTTGGTTGTCATTGATGTCAACCCTTGAAGAAAGACTCATAGAAAAAAGGTTTGGGTAATGGACCCAATAGTGTTTGATGTAAATATGACTCATTATTGTTTTTTCATGGTTGATAAGAAGTAAATATGGATGAACTCCAAAGTGGTCCCCT
>JZKD02S1738383.1:6299-26446 GCA_000966675.3 Picea glauca | reverse complement strand
GGTCCAAGTTATTGTTAAAAATGGGCTATGAAGGTAAAGGGTTAGGCAAGCATGCACAAGGCATTGTTGAGCCTATTGTTGTTGAAGAGAGACCCAAGTATTGTGGTCTTGGATAAGAACGAAGAGATGGAGCAAATTCCAAAGTTGAGAAGACAAGGGAAAAAGTTCCAAGCACAAATTTTGTTTCAAGTTCACCTTCTCAAGAAGGCTTTAAAGGTGAAAGTTCAAGAACTTTTGTTGAAAGTTCAATCCCTCCAGCATGCAAGGCTTGTGTTCAATATGAATGCAAATGTGTGAAATGAAAGAGTTGTGATAGTGATGAGGACAAGAACAATGTTGATGGTCTTCGAAGGAGAGCTTGTAACTCTTCAGATTCACCTCCTCAAAGAGGCGATAAAGGTGAATGTTCAAGGTATAATTATACTTATCATTCAGTTGTTTTTTATTATGTTAAGCATGATAAATTTGTATGTAACAATGGAAGAAAGAATCCATGTACATATTGTGGTTTATATAACCATCATGTTTCAAAATGTTGGAAAAGATTGATCGCTTTCAGGAAACTTTATAAGCAAAGACAACGTGAAAAGAGGATGCAAAAGATTTGCACTCATTGTCAGAAGAGGGGTCATCTCATTGACCAATGTTGGACATTGCATCCAANACCTCCTCAAAGAGGCGATAAAGGTGAATGTTCAAGGTATAATTCTACTTATCATTCAGTTGCTTTTGATTATGTTAAGCATGATAAATTTGTATGTAAAAATGGAAGAAAGAATGCATGTACATATTGTGGTTTATATAACCATCATGTTTCAAAGTGTTGGAAAAGATTGACCAATTTCAGGAAACTTTATAAGTGAAGACAACGTGAAAAGAGGATGCAAAATATTTGCACTCATTGTCAGAAGAGGGGTCATCTCATTGACCAATGTTGGACATTGCATCCAAACACTCATCCACAGCATAAGAAGCAGATGGATAAAGAGTTTGGAAAGAATGGAAGAGGAGATTCCATCATCGATGTGAGTCAAGATGATTCACAAGAGGACGATTTTCAGCAGAAAAAGTCACCGTTGAGTTGGCTTGGTAAGAAATGGTTGGATTTCTTGAGCAAGTAAAGCTTGCATTTTCTATTGTAAATGCACTTTTCAGCGTTATGTGTGCATTTATGGGAAGCATGATAAGTTGCAACAGTTTATCACAACTTGCATGATGCAAGTTTCATGTGAATGCAATTCATGTGAAGGCATTTTTGTTGTTGCATAGCTTCGCCAGGAGGATGTAAAAGATGGATATGATGTTCACTTGTTACAGCCATGTATTTTTTTTTCATATTCAGCTCTTATGTACCCACATGTTTTGTGTTATGTATTTCTGTTTGTACTGGAAGGAGAGTTGAAGAGTCATGCACATGCATTTGTTTTTGTGTATGTGTAAGCAGTAAACCTGGTGATGGTTCATCATGAATGATTCATGATTGTAACATGATTGTGTATCAAGTTTTTCGACTTGTCATTTTGGGAAGATTGAGATGTTTCAAATGAGTCTCAACTGGTATCGATGATTGTTTGACGACTATGTTGTGTCGATCGTGGTTTTCGACTTGTGTTTAGTCGATGGTGTTCATTGACTTGTAAGATGATTTTGAGTACACCATGATGCAAGAAAACACCATGTGCTTTGATGAAGTACAGGATGTGACAGTTTGTTTGAAGAACAAAAGATTTTGTTGGCATCATTTTCAGTCTTGTATAATTTGTTTTCAAGATTGATGGTTTTCTTGGCTTGTGACAAGATGTCGCAGGAAAGTTTTTGTAGCCATTGGAGAGTTGATTTTGTTGACGTAAAAAAGTTCGCAAGAGGGACTTGATTCTCAATGGGAAGGTTGGCAGTATTCCAAGCACAGAGAAAGCAGTGGGTCAGCAGCAGTCAGAGAACAATGGTTGAGGGACATAGCCAGTTGCAGTGCAAGGCATGTCAAAGTATCCAGGTGATTGTCAAAAAGACTTTTCAAGTAGAATCAGTTGATAGAAATTGAAAGCAGAAGAGTATTGAAGCTCAGACCGATAATCATAAGCTTTTGAGGGTCCAAAAGCCTTTCAGTGGGAAGGTGTGATCAAAATCTGGACCAGGGGTCAAAATTTAGCTCAAAACTCAACATTCTCAGAATTGTCTCAAAACAAACAAGAGCATAGCCCTCATTGTCATGAACCCAACGCAACTCATTTTGTCTCAAACGGACGTCGGGAGCGAGAGATATCGCGATCTGTCTGAATTGTCAAACAGGCAAAAAAAATGGACACTGACTGTGCAGTCCGTACAGTCTGTACGGATGTTGACGTGGCATGTCCGTATGATGACATGGTAGAGCTGAATTGGCAGGCTATGTGGCATTCATTTATTGGCATATTTTGGGCTAATCTATTGGTGACACGTGGCATGGTCTTTGGAAAATTATGAGATGCCACGTGGTCCAGTCACGGGTTGCCATGTGGCACCCCGTTATTGGCAATTGGTTCAAAATTTTATGGAGTCCACTGGAATTGATCCTCAGACCTCCCCCTTTTGGCAGCACTTTGGAAATGGCCACCCAACCGGCGTGCCATGCGTTGGTTCTTATCACATATATGGTTTTCAATATATTTGAATTGGTTTAATGTTTGATATGGCGGGGGGTCGGGCTAGGGCTTAGACCCAACCCGTGGTTGTATTGTTTATTCATATGGCCACCGGTTAACACATTGCTTGCACATTTCAAACAGTTAACACTACCATATTTCAAACGGTTAACACTACCATGTGACCACCATATAAAATGCGCGCGGGATTTGATACAAAAAGGTTAGCCCCCAGTCTTATGTGTTAATCCATATGACCTTGCCATGGAGCGCGGGTTTTTTTGAATTGGTTTTTAAAATGGTTATACAAATCGTACGCCACCATTTGTCATTGTTTCATTCACCCATGTAAACGGAGCCCCTTTTGCTATAGCGCGTGGTCACATAAGACCCATATGCCCAACGGTTTGGCGGTTGGGGGTTTTAGTTCCATTAATCGTCCTACAGTTTGGATATTTTTGCAGTTTTGCATGTGTGTTGGGTTTACGCATGCATTTTGGAGCATGTTCTGGGTTCAAGCACACAGAGGTGCGTTTTGGTAAACTAGAGCCAGCAAGCTTGAAGGAAGAGGATGGCAGGAAGCCTATCTTTCTCATTGTTTGGCCGATTAAGGTGCCGTAAAAGCCCAGCTACGGATTTTTGGACATGTTGAATCCATTGGAACTATTTTTACAGCCATTTGAAGACTTCTTATGTAGGTTTTTCACCATTGAAGTCTCAGCAAGCTCTAGGGAGCTTGAAACCCTCATTGATTGAGAACATGTTTTGGTGAGCATATGTTTGTTTTCTGTGATTGGATAATCATTTTTGGCTAATTGTTATGATATGAACACATTGGGACAGGTTTTAGAGGCTTTTGAGGACTTTTACAGGTGTTTTTTCCAAAGAGAAGCTCAGGGAAGCTTATGGCCACATGTAGAAGAGGTCATGCCCGAATGAGCCATGATCTGTTTTCAGAGTTTTATTAGTCATTTTTGGGGTTTTTATGTGTTCTAATCCCAATGGTATAGTCTATTTTTCCATTGGAGTTGAGCAGTATCTTGTAAAATAAATTTTGACAAATTAATCCCAGAGAGCCAAGTCCATTAATGGAGGCTCAAGGAGATGTAGCCCGGAGAGGGGTGAACTCCTTTATCGTGTTTTTATTGTTGTGAGTTTGATGGTTTATTTGCTGCAAGTTGTGTTGCTGTGTATTTATTTAAAGTACATATTCAACCATTCAAAAAAACATTTCCTCACACATGAACATTTAAAAGAAGAAGCATAAAACTTAGCACATAATTTATTTGGTATATTTTAACACATGAAGCAAGGTCCTGTAAAGTTTTATTTTTATGAAGTAGAGGGTGCTTGCATAGAATAACAAGTTAGCCTTCTATTTTCAGAACAGGTGGTATCAGAGCATAGTTTGTTTTGCTCATGTGTTTGCCATTGATAGCTTGAGATTCGGCTGTTGGTATTTGTGCAAGTTTTGTGTTGAATTTTGATATTTTGCAAGGATGGAGGAAGCTTCAAACATTGATATTTCTCATACATCTTCAAAATCAAAGTTCTTTGACAAAGATATGGTGAAGGAGATTCTAACCATGAGAGATTTGATGAAAGAGATGTGTGAAGACAGAAATGAGAGCATTGCCCTTGAAGAGCAGTTGATGGCCATGAAGGAGGAGAAATACCATCCTCTAAAACCTATCCCAATGTGTTCAGAGCATAACAATTAGCCAAAAATGATTATTCAATCACAGAAAACAAACATAAGCTCACCAAAACATGTCCTCAATCAATGAGGGCTTCAAGCTCCCTAGAGCTTGCTGAGACTTCAATGGTGAAAAACCTGCATAATAAGTCTTCAAATGGCTGTAAAAATAGTTCCAATGGATTCATCACGTCCAAAAACCCCTAGTTGGGCTTTTACGACACCTTAATTGGCCAAAAAATGAGAAAGATAGGCCTCCTGCCATCCTCTTCCTTCAAGCTTGTTGGCTCTGGTTCGCCAAAATGCACCTCTGTGTGCTTGAACCCAGAACACGCTCCAAAATGCGTGCTTAAACCCATCACACGTGCAAAACCACAAAACTATCCAAAATGTAGGACGATTAACGGAACTAAAACCCCCAACCGCCAAACCGTTGGGCATATGGGTCTTATGTGACCACACGCTATAGAAAAAGGGGCTCCGTTTACATGGGCGAATGAAACAATGAAAAATGGTGGCGTACGGTTTGTATAACCATTTTAAAAACCAATTCAAAAAAACCCACGCTCCATGGCAAGGTCATATGGATTAGCACATAAGACTGGGGTCTAACCTTTTTGTATCAAATCCCGCGCGTGTTTTATATGGTGGTCAAATGGTAGTGCTAACCATTTGAAATATGGTAGTGTTAACTGTTTTAAATGTGCATGCAATGTGTTAACCGATGGCCATATGAATAAACAATACAACTATGGGCTGGGGCTAAGCCCCAACCCGACCCTCCGCCATATCAAACATTAAACCAATTCAAATATATTGAAAACCATATATGTGATAAGAACCAACGCATGGCGCGTCGGTTGGGAGGCCATTGCCAAAGTGCTGCCAAAAGGGGGAGGTTTGGGGTTTGAGTCCAGTGGACTCCATAAAATTTTGAACCAATTGCCAATAACGGGGTGCCACGTGGCAGCCCATGACTGGACCACGTGGCATCTCATAATTTGCCAAAGACCATGCCACGTGTCACCAATAGATTCACCCAAAATATGCCAATAAATGAATGCCACATCACCTACCAATTCAACTCTGCCACATCATCGTACGAAAATGCCACGTCAGCATCCGTACGGACTGCACAGTCAGCGTCCATTTTTTTTGCCTATTTGACGATTCAGACATATCGCGATATCTCTCGCTCCTGATGTCCATTTGAGACGAAATGAGTTACGTTGGGTTCGTGAAAACAAGGGCTACGCTCTTGCTCATTTTGAGGCAATTCCAAGAACATTGATTTTTGAGCTAAATTTTGACCCCTGGTCCAGATTTTGATCATCACCTCAGAGGTTTTTCCGGTGGAAGGAGTAGGAGTCAGAGAATTTTGAACATCAAAAGTAGTAGACTTGTGATTGGTGGGAGAGGCTTGTGCAGATTGAGTTTGAGCATGGAAGTTGCCAATCATACCATCAACCACATGAGAAGCAACACGGGTAGTTTAGGTAGTGGTGGTAGAAGGACGAGGTGTGTTAGGGAGAAAATCATAAAGAGTACTTGTTTGTGAATAAACGAGATCGAGGTATTGAGCGCCACTGATCACATGTTCTTCTGTGACAACTCCACCCATGGAAATGTCACGAAATATTTTATTCACGAAGGATTTTGTGAACCATTCTGCCAATAACTGATCGGGAAGATCGAGTTTGATCAAATGTCGTCTTCGTCTCCACTCATGAATGTGATTGGAGATGTGAGTGGCCTTATTTTTCTTGAAGGAACTCAAAATCTCGGTTCTTGTTTCATAATGGATTGGCAACTAATAGCGTGTGAGGAAATCCATGGCTAATTATCTATACCACTCTGCAGCCTAACCCATAAGAGTTCGTTGGAAGAGTCGTAACTAAATGGAATCGTCCATCAAAGAGTTGGATGAACACCAAAGGTGAAAATTCATGACATGGTTGTTTGGATGTTCTCCCGGTTTACCATCAAATTTTGGAATGTTGGACAGTAGCTTGGCTAATATAATGGGCCAATGGGGAGAATGCAGGATGGGGTCATTCAAGATTCTAGACAAGTCAGGAAGATCCAAAGTGGCTAAAAAGGGTAACTGTCTATTCACATGAGGATACTAGTGACTTTGGGGAGGAAGTCTCATTGGTATACTAGTAGGACTGTAAGTAGTTTGCATGTGAGGTGAAGGTCCTGACAGATTCAGACGTGAATGTGGAGGCATGTATCCCATAGGGTTGTACTGATTAGGGATGTTCCCTTGGAAAGGGACACCATATTGAACGTTTGAACCCCAAATGGGATTGGAAGAACCGAGATACGACTAGCCCAAACTAGGGGGTATGAAAGAGCTAACTTGAGGTTGTTTCCCCCTATATGATTGTGGATTTCCCTGGATAAGAAGGTTCCAATACTAGGCTAATGATCATGGAATGTTATGTCCATAAGGTGGGGTAGGACTTCCAAGAGGGGGTTGTCCTCCAAGCGGGGGTTATGTTCCAATTTGGTTGTGACCTCCAAACTGAGTCTGCCCCCCAGTGTTATATTGTCCTCCAATAAGAATCTGAAAACCAGAAGTGAATGATGGAGTAGAGCCTCCAATAGGATTGGAGCCACTTGGGCCAAATCCTCCCACAAAAGGTGGATAAGACCCTCCGAAGGGGACATGGGAAGGTGTCGGAATGAAACCGGTAGTAGCATTGTATCCAGGAGGGGTAAAAATTCCAGAAACTTCGAATGGAACTTGGGTAGGAATGGGGATAGAAGTATTTAAAGCATGGTACCCATGAGGAAGAGATGGGATAGGTCTAGATGAAAGTGGTGTACCGATGGGAGCTTGGGTAACCACCGTATTCCCAATGGAAATAGTCGTAGTGTTTGGGACCATTGTAGAATGGGCCATTTGAAGAGGAATGGTCGAGCTAGGACCAACAGACTGTGTGTCTGAACCCACGAAAAGATAACAAGTTGTGGTATTAAATTGATCTAGAGGTATCATATAAGTAGCAGACGTCTCGGTTAGTTCAGAGATGACAGGTATATCAGCACCTGCACCCGAGCCATAAAGGTCTTGCATTGTAGCCAAGGTTTGAAATATGTCAATGGTCCAAAAAGGATCCTCACTTTCTGGGCCGGTAAGAGGTTCGGTTGGTATTCCATAAGTGTCAAAAACAAGTTCTCCGGAGGAATTCAGTCGAAGAATACGTCTCTCGTATCCAGGAGGTATTCAGAAAGCGTCTAGAGAATCGGAAACAATTCGAAAATTGTCTAGAGAGTCAATTATTTCTACTTGATATGGTATGTTGTCCTGGACCTCACTCTTTTGAGGAGAGCCCTCTAGAGGGTTAGGAAGCAAGGGTTCAGAAAATTTTGGATCTTCTGGAGGTAGTCCTTGCATCCTGCGCAAATGGCGTGGAGGGTCAATGTTCGTTGAACCAAAAATTTTACGGAAAAAATATATGGCCAACTATGAAAAAAAACAGTACTCGCTAATAAAATATAGGAATCAAACCAAGCAAAAAAAACCTTCTTATTTTGAAGTCACTAGTTGGTGATGAAATCCAATGTCGCGAAATCAAGACAAGAAGGGGCTAGGACAAAGCGGGTGGAAAAGTTACGTTGACAACCTGCTTAACAGACTTATGCCTTGGTGCAAACTCCCACACATAATCATGGGTATACCCTCCAAGGAGCCTGAGTGATTCTGGCCAACATCAATTCCAGGTACCGTGAAGACTTTCCCCTCAACAGTCACCTCGTGCAAGACCCTAAGAAGATAGGAAACTAAGTCTACCAAGAACAACAGTGATGCATGGGGAAACAGTCAACAGTCTGATCCATGTGCAAAGGTAGGGTATATAGCCCGAAATCAACTTGAGATGCTTCCACTCATAATTGTGGGTATACCTTCAAGTGATCCCCATAATACGCGCAATCTCTACACTGAGATTAACAAAGCAAGGTGAGTAACTCTGCCAATCTCAATGCGACCTCAGGTTTGACCCTTGTGTGAGAAGAGCTTCACGGAACAAAATGTTGCAAATGGAATTAAACACTCCCTATCACAAGATGCTATTGTGTGTTTTGTGATTTGGAGAGTGTGTCTCATAGTCTATTCCAAAGCTCTAGCCTAACTAATGTTGTTGTAAAAGAGCCCTAGAAAATAAAATTTACTAATTGAGTTTTTGATTTCGCAATGTTTTTTAAAGGTTGTTGTTACTCAAGAGGGAGACGTGAATGAAACCAGTGTTGTGTAAGACCTTGACCCAATAATATGCAAATAGAAATGAATGATGCAAATTTTCATTCAATGAACTCTATCTACAGTAGGGAGGAGGTATTTCTGGAATGATGTAAGCTATGAAATATACTTTCTTTTTCTTAAATGGACACAAATGCAAACAACCAAAAACAATGTAGTTTCTCAATGTTCTCTTCTTTTGGACGCAATAAACTTTCCTTATATATGATTACTTAAAAGAATAAGTGAATTTAAATTCTTCCTTTCTAAAACCAGATCAGGGGTATGATGAAGAAAGGACAAGTCATCCAAGAAAAATTATACACTCAACAAGCACCCAAATCAAACTTTCAATGAATATAAAAGTAAACAAAATGACAAGAAAGTGTTTCTTCAAATGTAAACGAAGAAATGACTTCTCAATCATCAAGCAATCCGGAACATGTAATCAATCCAAAACTTTGAATCCAATCAAAGACTTTTAATCGAACAAGCACTCAAATACAGCTCAGGGATTATATCCTTGTCGATAAAAATCAAAGACAAAATATGGAAAAATCCTAAAAGAGAGGTATTCGATCTTTGAGACCAATCAACAGCAAGGTAAACTTCTAGAAAACGGTCAAGGGTTGGAATTAAAGGTGCCTCCCAACTAATTAAAGCAAAACTGGGCATCAATAGAGGGTAAAACCCAACTCAAAAAATTTCGCAGGCATCACCGCAGCCTAATAGGACATTACAGTGCGGAAATCAAGAATTTTTGCAGGCCAAAAACAGATAGGGTGCAGAAATTTCACTCTGAAGCAAACAGCCAGGGCATGGAAATTGAAGGTTTCTGCAGGCTATGTATAGGGTACAGTGCGGAAGTGTTTGTAAATCAAGAAATTTTGAAAAGAGGGTAAAGGATATAAGTGACTTTCAAATCCAGAGAGTCTGAATGGATCTCCCACAGACTCGGAGACTGATTTCAAGTAAAAAGAATAGATTAAAAGAAAATGGCCAACAAAAAACCACAATCAAGTCGTATCCCCAGTGGAGTAGCCAATTTTGTTATTGGATAAATCGGTGAATGCAGACATAAACTAATCTCCCTAGATCCACCTGGATTTAGAACAAAACAAGACAGGACATGATGCTTTCCCTAAGTTGTTATCACTGAATTTACTACCAAAGAAGGAATAGATGACATACCTTTAGATATTACTTCCTTATATCTCTGTTGTCCCTGCTTCATTCTAGTGCTCTTGTAAGATCAAATCTATAATGATAGAAACCAACCAAAGTGAAAGAAACGAATGTAGATTCCATGGAAACCTAAACATGTGATCAATGAGTCATGTAATAAAACATTAATGATTTTATGAGAAAGAAACATGTCACCATATCATATTAAGTAAAAGTGGAAGATACAACCAAATTGCATTGATGTCGCAAGTTCCCTTTCGGTGGTCCTTTGTTCCAACACACACATACAATTGCTCTGAATTTGTATGAAGATGGTCCACAAAATCTTGATGGACAACTGGAGGCCACAAGCATCAGTTGTAACAGGATCCTTCACACAGTCTTCAGCCTATTCTTTCAGCAATTCTTTGCTCAATATTGTTGATGCAGGAGCATCGCCAACACATCAAGCGAGCCAGTGCGAGAGCAGAGGACAGCTGGACAAGCCAGCACAAATTTTGAAAACACTTTGGAACTGTTGCACGAACATTAATGTGAAAATTTAATGAAGCGCACTTTGTGTATTGTAGTGGACCGTGAGAGGATAGCTCTCGTCCTTTAGTAGATAACCGACATTTAATATAGTTAATGCAGGTAGATAGGATTTTAATTCACAGATTAGACTGTTTTAGAAAGAAGGAGGGAGAACGGATATAAACACCCTCATTGTGCATTGTAACATTATTCAGGAATAGATAGAGAATTCTGGAGGAGCAGGAAGAGCATAGGAGAAGAAGAGAGATGTGTAAGACACCCATGTATAAACATTTGAATTAATAGAAGAGTTCTTATTCAAATTCATGGTTTATGTTGTTCTCTGTGTATTTGATGTTGATATGCTCATGAATGTTTGCTTCCTATCATACATTTGCTTTTATATGTTGTGTATGTGATTTCATGTATGAATTGAAGTCTGAGAGGGATATGGAATGAGTTTCAATTATTTCTCTATTTGAGCCAGAGATTCCTGCAAGGAGTGCAGTCGAATTGTCCACAAGGAGTGCATTAACAGAGGGTTCAGATAGAGATAAATTTTGTCTCATTCATCCCAAAGGTGCATTTGGGTACAGGAGTCGTGCAAGGAGTGCGCAGGCCAGGTAAAAGTCTCAGGGTTGCGAACCTGAGTGAGTCTTTGAAGGACTTCTGTTGCAGGTGTGCACAGAGTCGAAGAGTTTCAACACTTAGACGGAGTTGAAAGGTTTTCATAAGGAGTGCGCGCAAGGGAGTTTCCTGAGGGATTGAAAATCGTGGGAAAGCTCAGGAAGGATAGGTCTTTGAATTCATCGAAGGATTGCATAGAGAAGTTGTGTTTGAAGTGTTCAAGCAGGCACTGCAAGTTTGCGTGCAGGTGAATAAGTCTTCATGGAGGAAATACTTGATTCATTTCGTAGGATTCATCAGGAAGGAACGGACGGTCAGAATTCCCCGAGGAGAATTCGCGAACCATCGTAAGTCTTTAGATCTTGGAAAGGTGCAGGGAAGATATGGTGATGTATTCCCAAAAGGTTCCAAACTCAGGAGAGGCAGAGTCATTGATCAGGACCACGAGGGTCATTGGATTCACACGCATATCATGGATCAGGGTTTCATGAGTCGTAGCTCCAAATTATTGCAACAAGAATTGCGATATCGTGATCCGCGATATCCCGACAAGCCCAGAACCGTCCATCATTTGGGACGCATGTTGGAAGATTCAAAGAAGTCGGGGTTCGGAGCATTGGAGGTTTCGGAGACAGCATACTTTTGCAGCTTGGAGTCACGAAACGCGATATCCCGACAGGAGAGCTGTGTGGGACCAAAAAAGTCAGAGTGGAAGACAGGTGGCATAAGTCATTGGGGTTTCACGGTGAGAAGTGTCGAGACATTAACATCAGGATTCGCGATCTCGCGAAGTCTGAAATCCCGATAGAAATGACGGGAAGTGGAAAAGTCAACTCGCACGTGTGCGTCGGAGTTTTGGCATATTGGGAATCGGGAGTCGGTAAGACGATTTGCTCGACACTGCGAGTGCTGAGATCCCAATAGGGAAAATCCTGACAAAGAAAAGGAGAAGGTCAGTGTTGACTGGTCATCGGATCTCGGGGATTCGAGAGCCCAGTGATCAACCTTTGACATCGCGAAGTCGTGAAGTCTGATTCCCCAATAAGTAAAGAGAGGGGGATTGCGCGAGAAGATCTGTGGGAGCAGATTTCTCGACAGGGAAATAGAAGAATCTTGGAATTCTTCGGGCTGAGGGAGAGAAGATCCTATGTGAGCGGGCGTGCCTGCAGGTGTGGCTGCGTCAGTTTTGTATCAGAGAGTAGAAGGATTCTTTACTTTATGTAGCAAATAAAGAGAATTCTCCATGCCGCCCAGGAGAAGGGATGCACAGTCACCCGATCCAGAGGATAGGGAGGTGCAGAGAAGAGGCAGGTAGGTAACCAATCTAGAAATGGAGAGACAAATGTGTGACCTCAGAGCGAGACTCGAGGACATGGAGACAACACAAAGATGCACAGCTAGTGCCGGGGATCTGAGTGATTCTGATAGTGAAATAGAGGTTGGACGAGAGGAGGAAGTTGCAGCCGAAGATGCATCAAACGAGTGTTTGATCAGAGCTATTTTCAGGATGGGTGAAAAAGAAAAGATGGACATTCCATTTTACGAGGGAAACTTGGACGTGGAGGAGCTTCTAGATTGGATTAGAGCTCTAGATACATACTTCGATTATGAACAGGTCGAAGAGGATAAGAAATTCAAGCATGTTGTCACGATATTGAAGGGACACGCAACATTATGGTGGGATGAGATACAAGAAGATAGACACTGCAAGGGCAAGCAGAAGATCAAGAGCTGGGACAGGATGATTGCAAAGATGAAGGCAAAATTCATCCCCAGAGATTATCAAATTACTCTGTTTAGGTGGATGCATAATCTGAGACAGAAGATGATGACAGTGAAGGAATACACGGAGGAATTATATCGACTGAACATCAGGGCAGGTCATCGAGAGAGCGATGATGAGAAGGTTGCCAGGTATATGAATGTCTTGAGATATGATATCCAAGACGAGATGAGCATGGTAACCATCCGAACGGTGGAAGATTCTTATCAGATGGCTCTGAAATCTTAAGAGAAGCTGAGCCAAAAACAGAGTCAGAGGGGCCAAGGCAAAAGCCAGCCCAGAGGTAAAGCAGTTGCCCAGGACAAATATTAGAAGCCCAAGGAGGAATGGAAGAAACCTCAGACTCGTATAGAGAGAGGTGGAACCTCGCAACGGGGGCCATATGTTGAACAAAGAGGGTAGCATACAGAGCAGAGGGGAGATTATGCTGACAACAACACTTTTCCTCATACTAGAGGAAGAGGTGGAGTAATCACATGCTTCATGTGCGGAAAGAATGGGCACAAGTCTTACAAGTGTCCAGAGAAAAAGAAGGACATTGGAGAAGCTCACATCACCGAAGCGCAGAGGCGGGATGTTGAGGTAGAATATGCAGAAGGCGGATGGTCATTGATGATGCGTAAAGTTCTCTTAACACCTGAGAAAGAGGTGGAGAGTTCAGTCCAAAGGACAAAACTTTGCAGGACTGCTTGCAAGACCAAGGACAGGGTATGCAAGGTCATTGTAGACAGTGGTAGCACAGATAATCTCATATTCACAGAGATGGTAGAGAAGTTGGAGCTGGAGACGACTGATCATCCAAGCCCATACAGAGTTTTGTGGCTACAGAAGGGACACCAGGTAACTGTCACTAAACAATGCTTGGTTGAATTCAAGATAGGAGGATATAATGATAAGATCTTATGTGATGTCATTCCTATGGATGTATGTCATCTATTGTTGGGCAGACCATGGAAATATGACAGAAATGTGATTCATGACGGGAGAATGAACACATATACCCTAGAGAAGAATGGGAGAACCCATATGTTGCTTCCAATAAAAGATAGGTAGGTGAAGCCGAAGGCAAGAAACACAGTACTTCTCATGAGTGGGAAGGAACTTCTTATAGAGGTTAATAAGAAATAAGATCCACAATTCTTTGTGGTCAGGAAACTGAGGATTGTTCTGAATCGCACAAGAGTGGATGATCTACCAGAAGAGATTCAAGAACTGCTGGAAGAGTTCGTTGACATCGTGGTGGATGAATTACCTCGTTCGTTGCCGTCGATGAGGAGTGTGAGTCATCACATTGACCTCATACCAGGATCTAGTTTGCCGAATAAAGTCGCATACAGGTTGACGCCGCAAGAAAATGAAGAGGTCAATAAGCAGGTTCAGGAGCTGCTAGACAAAGGATTAGTTAGAGAAAGCTTGAGTCTGTGTGTTGTTCCAACAGTACTCAGTCCAAAGAAAGATGGAGGTTGGAGAATGTGTACCGACTCAAGAGCCATCAACAAGATAACCATCAGGTATAGATTTCCATTACCAAGAATGGATGATCTAATGGATTGCTTGAGCGGAGCTAAATACTTTTTGAAGATTGATTTGAAGAGCGGATATCACCATATTCGCATGAGGGAAGGTGATGAGTGGAAGATGGCCTTCAAAACCAATGAAGGACTGTATGAATGGCTAGTTATGTCGTTTGGCTTAATGAATGCGTTGAGTACCTTTATGAGGTTAATGAACGAAGTCCTGAGGGAGTTCATCGGGAAATTTGTCATCGTATATCTGGACGATATACTGATTTTCAACAAGACAAGGGAAGAACACTTGAAGCATTTAGCTACAGTAATGAAGAAGCTACAGTAGGAGAAGTTGTTGATTAATATGAAGAAGTCCTCATTCATGAAGACAGAACTCATTTACTTAGGATTTTTTATTTTGGCAAATGAGTTGAGGATGGATCCAGATAAAGTGGAGGTAATTAAAAATTGACCATCACTGAGGAATGTATTCGAGGTGAGAATTTTTCATGGACTGGCTAGTTTCTACCGGAAGTTCATCAGGAATTTCAGTGGAATTAGCGCAGCGATGATGGATACAGTGAAAAAAAGACATAAAAATTTTCACTAGACAGCAGAGGCTGAAAAGAGCTTCAATCTGTTGAAACGGAAGATCACGGAACAACCAGTTTTGGTGTTTTCGGATTTCCAAAAGACATTTCAGGTGAAATGTGATGCAAGCGGGTTTGCAATAGGAGCAGTCTTGAGTCAGGAAGATAGACCGATTGCATATTTCAGTGAGAAGCTTAATGAGGCGAAATTGAAGTACTCCACGTCTGACAAAGAATTTTATGCTATCATCCAGTCACTGAAGAAGTGGAGGCATTACTTGATCCCAAAGGAATTTGTTTTATATAGTGATAACCATGCATTACAATTTGTGACTCAACAAGAGAAGTTGAATCAGAGACATGTAAAATGGGTAGAGTATATGAGGAATTTCACTTTTGTGATTAAACACATTTTGGGTACTGCTAACAAAGTGGTTGATTCTTTGAGCAGGAAGTGTTTGTTGTTGCAGGAGTTCCGAGTCAAAACGTTGGGTTTTGATGATCTCAGGGACATGTACGTAGGTGATGCAGATTTTGCAGAAGCGTATGAAGCAACTAAGAATCCAGTTCTAAGAGACAGAATCCCTTGGATAGACTATATAATCCAGGAGGGATTGTTGTTCAGAGGCAATCAATTGTGCATTCTGAAATGCTCCATGAGGGAGAATCTGTTAAAGGAGAAACACAGTGGTGGATTAGCAGGACATTTTGGCCATGATAAGACATTCGTGAAGCTGAGGAATCATATTTTTGGTAGGGAATGCGAGCAGATGTCAAGAGATTCGTTGACAGATGTCGAATTTTCCAACATTCAAAGGGAAGGAAGCAGAATGTAGGTTTTTATCAGCCATTGCCCATACCAGAGAGACCATGGGATGCGATAAGCATGGATTTTGTATTTGGGTTGCCAAAGACACAAAGAGGTGTTTATTCAATATTTGTGGTACTGGATAGGTTTTCTAAGATGGCACACTTCATTCCATGCCAGAAGACCAGTGATGTGACTCACATCGCAAATCTATTTTTCAAAGAGGTCGTTCGACTTCACAGCTTACCCAGGAGTATAGTTTCGGACAGAGACACTAAATTCATAGGGAATTTTTGGAGGACCTTATGGAAGAAGCTAGGGACTAATTTGATTTTTAGTTTAGATTATCATCCTCAGACAAATGGACAGACAGAAGCGGTTAACAGAATTCTGGGAGACTTGCTGAGAAGCTTGGTGACAGAGCACCATAACCAGTGGGACAGTGTATTGCCACAAGAAGAGTTTGCATACAATGACTCAGTGAATCGGAGCACAGGGAAAAGTCCACTTCAGGTTGTCTATGGGATGCAGCCGAGAGGATTTTCTGAACTGAGGGATTCAGAACAGACTGCGACTAGCAGTGCTAGTGCAGAAGAATTCGCTAAGATGAAGGAACTTCACAGCAGGGTGAAGGAGAGGTTGTTGAAATCAAGCCAAGAGTACAAGCGTAGAGAAGATCAACATTGGAGACAACTTCAGTTTGAAGTTGGTGATCTAGTTCTGGCACATTTAAGGAAGGAAAGGTTCCCGAGGGGAACATACAATAAATTAAAAATGAAGAAAATCGGGCCATGTAAGGTCTTGAAGAGATTGGGAGAAAATTCTTATGAGATCGAGTTACCGGATGGGATCGGAATATCTCTGATATTTAATGTCGCAAATTTATACCCATATAGGGTTGGAGAAGCAGAGACTGGAACTGAGCAGCCAGTGATCCATTGGATGGAACAATTGCCAGTTGTAGAGAAGTCGCAGATGGAATGCATACTGGAAAAGAGATTGAGTAAGAAGACCAGGCGAAAGCTATACTTCGAGTATCTGGTCAAGTGGAAGAATCATCCAGTTGAAGATGCCAACTGGGAGACTGAGGTGGAGATACAGAAGCATGGACAGACCGTGCAAGAGCTCATGGACAGGATCCCATGAAAGTTTTCAAGCGAGGGAGTATGATGCAGGAGCATCGCCAACACGTCAAGCGAGCCAGCCCGAGAGCGGAGGACAGCTGGACAAGCCAGCACAAATTTTGAAAACACTTTGGAACTGTTGCACGAACATTAATGTGAAAATTTAATGAAGCACACTTTGTGTATTGTAGTGGACCGTGAGTGGATAGCTCTCGTCCTTTAGTAGATAACCGACATTTAATATAGTTAATGCAGGTAGATAGGATTTTAATTAACAGATTAGACTGTTTTAGAAAGAAGGAGGGAGAACGGATATAAACACCCTCATTGTGCATTGTAACATTATTCAGGAATAGATAGAGAATTCTAGAGGAGCAGGAAGAGCATAGGAGAAGCAGAGAGATGTGTAAGACACCCATGTACAGACATTTGAATTAATAGAAGAGTTCTGATTCAAATTCATGGTTTGTGTTGTTCTCTGTGTATTTGATGTTGATATGCTCATGAATGTTTTCTTCCTGTCACACATTTGCTTTTATATGCTATGTATGTGATTTCATGTATGAATTGAAGTCTGAGAGGAAGATGGAATGAGTTTCAATTGTTTCTCTATTTGAGCCAGAGATTCCTGCAAGGAGTGTAGTCAAATTGTCCGCAAGGAGTGCATTGACAGAGGGTTCAAATAGAGATAACTTTTGTCTCATTCGTCCCAAAGGTGCAGTTGGGTACAGAAGTCGTGCAAGGAGTGCGTAGGCCAGGTAAAAGTCTCAGGTTTGTGAACCTGAGTGAGTCTTTGAAGGACTGTTGTTGCAGGTGTATGCAGAGTCGAAGAGTTTCAACACTTAGACGGAGTTGAAAGGTTGCCGCAAGGAGTGCGCACAAGGGAGTTTCCTGAAGGACTTGAAATTCGTGGGAAATCTCAGGAAGGATAGGTCTTTGAATTCGTCGAAGGATTGCACAGAGAAGTTGTGTTTGAAGTGTTCAAGCAGGCGCTGCAAGTTTGCACATAGGTGAATAAGTCTTCATGGAGGAAGTACTTGATTCATTTCGCAAGATTCATCAGGAGGGAACAGACGGTCAGAATTCCCTGAGGATAATTCATGAACCACCATAAGTCTTTAGATCTTGGAAAGGTGCAGGGAAGATACAGTGACATATTCCCAAAAGGTTCCAAACTTAGAAGAGGCGGAGCCATTGATCAGGACCACGAGGGTCATTAGATTGACACGCATATCGTGGATCAGGGTTTCGTGAGTCGAAGCTCCAAATTATTGCAACAGGAATTGCGATATCGCAATCCGCGATATCCTGACGAGCCTAGAACCGTCCATAATTTGGGACGCATGTCAGAAGATTCAAAGAATTCGGGGTTCGGAGCATCGGAGGTTTCGGAGACATAATACTTTTGCATCTTGGAGTCGCGAAACGCGATATCCCGACAGGAGAACTGTGTGGGACCACAAAATTCAGAGTGGAAGACAGGTGGCATAAGTCGTCGGGGTTTCATAGTGAGAAGTGTCGAGACATTGACATCAGGATTCGCGATCTCGTGAAGTCCGAAATCCCAATAGAAGTGACGGGAAGTCGAAAAGTCAACTCACACGTGTGCGTCAGAGTTTCATCATATCGGGCATCGGGAGTCAGTAAGACGATTTGCTCGACACCGCGAGTGCCGAGATCCCGATAGGGAAAATATCGACAAAGCGAAGGAGAAGGTCAACGTTGACTGGTCATCGGGTCTCGGGGATTTGAGAGCTCAGTGATCGACCTTTGACATCGCAAAGTCGCGAAGTTCGATTCCCCGATAAGTAAAGAGAGGGGGATTGCACGAGAATATCTGTGGGAAAAGATTTCCCAACATGGAAATAGAAGAACCTTGGCGTTCTTCAGGCCAAGGGAGAGAAGATCCTGTGTGAGCGGGCGTGCCTGCGAGTGTGGCTGCATCAATTGCTTAACCTTTTCCATGAGAAACCCATCATTATATAGGAGAAGGTGGAGTGGTTATAAGGATGAGGATGATCCCACCAAATCAAAGAAGCCAGTAAGACCACAACCATATGGACGCCACCTCACATTCTAGAAGATTATCCTTCTAGAAACTTCTAGAAACTTCTTCCTTTCCTTAGCTTCAAACGTTTCCGCACCCTGCCTATATAGCATCATGCAGATATATCGTGAGCCAGACATAGAGCAGCCTATGGAAATCAAGGATTTTCGCATTGTGTACCACTATCAGCCTACGGCGTCATTCTAAAAATATGAATTGTAGGGGAAGAACTTAGTCATTTTTCTCATGTAAAAGATTGTTTTGAGAGCTTGAACACATGCCTGTAGGGTCATCATCAGAGTGACCAAAATAATGTGTAACAGAGGCAAGAGAGAAGACCTTGGAGCTGACACCTAGCCCTATATATCCCAATGACTTTCCTTTTGAGGCCTTACACCACACTTTTGGGGTTTGACGTCTTGACTAGAACTAGGGTTTGGAGGTGATGATGATGATTTGATGGAAACTCATAACCTTGTGATGAGGAGGATCCCTTGCACCATGGATAAGACCCTAGAATTTGAAAGGAAGGCCTTAGGAGGCCCAAAAACTTCCTCTTATTGCTCAATGACTTGTTAAATGTGCCAAGACGTCACCTTAGAACGGGTTGGTGTCACCCTTAGGGTTTCTTTTATGAAAATTTTAAATTTAAAATCAAATTACTTTGTAAATGAGAAAAATAAAGGGGAATGGTGTTGATTAATTGGGTTGGTTGTCATTGATGTCAAACCTCGAAGAAAGTTTGATAGTGAATTCTGGTAGCACAAAGGTTTGGGTAATGGACCCAAGTTTGTTTGATGGATAATGGTATGAGTTTTGATATATTTTCAGGTAAGACTATTCTATATGGATAGTACATGTCATGCCATTTTCGGTGGTATGTGGAATGTCACATAACTCCTCACAGTTAGAGAGTTAAGGCAATGTGAAGTTGAAGAACCCTCATGATTCATCTAGAAGGCCCAAAAGGTCAAAGTAGTCAAAGTGGTCGAAAAGAAGAAATTATTTAAATAATAAAGTGAATTGATGAGTGTAATATAAGTCAAAGTGGATACAAAATAAATTATTTAAATAATAAATTTAATGGAGAAATTACTAAGTGGACAAGTGGTTAGAAGTGGGTTATCCCTAAAATAAGGAAAGTGGGTTAAGATGGTTAGAAGATAATTTAAATAATAAAGTGAAGTGATGAGTGTACTATAAGTCAAAGTGGATACAAACTAAATTATTTAAATAATAAAATTAATGGAGAAATTACTAAGTCGACAAGTGGTTAGAAGTAGGTTAACCCTAAAATAAGGAAAGTGGGTTAAGATGGTTAAAACGTAACCCCTTGAGGAAGTTACATGAAAGTATAAATAAGAGGAAAGGCTCTCTCATTTTAAACACACTTGAGCAT
>JZKD02S1738372.1:90948-116734 GCA_000966675.3 Picea glauca | reverse complement strand
CAAATGAATTATCTAATTTCTTCTTGAGCACATTTATATCCTGCATATTAGACCCTGCAACAAGCATGTCATCTACATACAATAGCAAGATAATATAGCTTCCATTTTATAACCTTTTAAAATAACCACAGTGATCAAAATGACATCTACTATAACCTTGTTCTGTCATAAACCTGTCAAAATTCAAATACCACTACCTTGGAGCTTTCTTTAGGCCATACAAGATCTTCTTCATCCTGCATACCAAATTTTCCTTCCCTTTGACCTCATACCCCTGTGGTTGTTGCATATAAATCTCTTCCTCCAAATCCCCATGGATAAAATTTGTTTTTACATCTAACTATCCAAGATGTAAATATTCTATTGCCACAAGACTTAAAATAGTCCTAATTGAAGTCATTTTAGCAACAGAAGAAAACATTTCATCAAAATCTATACCTTTCTTTTGTGCAAACCCCTTTACAACAAGTCTAGCCTTATACCGCTTTTTACCTCCATCTTCTTCCTTCAACTATGTCTCACCTATGTTTTTTCGTCGCATTTCGTCACTAAGGATAACACCAACAACATCATCAAATTTTAAAGTGTTTGAACCAGAGACAGAGTTACTTACATCCATGACCAAGTCATTCCATGTTTCTGGCAATGAGCACAAGATTAGAAGAGCCCCGACCTCATCATCAAAGTCCACTTTTACAGAAATTAGTTGATTAGTAACTATACTAAATTCATTTAAATGATTTGCAACAGACCCATCTTCTGACATCTTCATATTAAATAATCTCTTCATTAGAAATACCTTATTAGACATCGAGGGATTTTCATACAGTTTATCCAATGCATCCATCATATCCTTCGTTGTCTTTTCTTTCGAAATATAGAAAGCCATCGACATTTCCATGCTAAGTTGAATCGTTCCTAGTGCCTTTCTGTCAAGAACCTCCCATTCATAGTCCTTCATGGTTGTTGGCTTCTTTGCTATTCCACCCAATGGTAGGAATAGATCCTTCTGATATAAATAATCTTCCATCTATATCTTCCATAACTAGTAGTTTTGGCCATTAAATGTCTCGACTTTAAACTTTCAATCTTCCTCCATTGCTCCCACCCGAACCAAGAACCCTCTTTGCCTGCGAGTTACATTTTACTATGATACCAATTTTTAGAAGAAAAAGGATTGCATAGCAATAAAATAAGACAAATGCGGAAGTAAGACATAGAAGATACAAAATATAATAGAGACACAGATATACTTGGTTCACCCAATTTATCTGGGTGATTTAACGAAAACTCTTTCGATGTACATCAGAGGATTTATTATCAACTCCTATGATGCATCGGAGGAGTTCCCTCCAATCACCCTGATAACCATCGACAAACTTTGTGAAATTCACCATGAACATGTTTTTATTGCTTGAGTTTCCATCAAATACTTTAATAGTCATCGAAGGAGTTACTTATTTTCTCCCTGACAAGAATCGATACATTTTGTTCCAAGTCCTCTGATATGTATCATAGGACTTCCCATAGATTTATTTGATATATATCAAAATACCTTCAGTTAACTCCACCGATTATTCCTAAAATATTATGTTGCAATTAATGCTCCCAAACACTTATAAAAGAAGCTTTTCTTCCCTCATTATTTCACTTATGTCCACTGCAAAACTAGGAATGCGAAATGAAATGATTTTCTTTTCGATTTCCCACAAACACGATAACATTCCGCCTATCACGATCGTCCATGTGTCTGTGAGCACCAGGTAAGCCCTCGATGCCCATTCTTGCAATCTTTCTAGGTTTAGGGTTTTTGTGGTCACATTTTAAGTTTGTTATCTATCCTTTTGGACCGAGTTCCCCAAAAATTTCATAGTATAATTCCTCTACTCATCCAACAATATTTCCCATTCCTCCCGGGATATAATAAACTCTCAATCCTACCTCTACAGACCACAGAGATATCATAATAGTTCCTTACATGATTTCTTTGGCCATGGACTTGTCACAAATATGACCCAAAAAACCCTAAATCCTGGTTATCAGGAAAGAGTGCAAACTTATTTCCTTCCCTCACCACTGATATAGAAACTACCAATTGAAAACTCAGCCTATCCATAATCTTAAGATACCGATTCTCAATGAATAACAAAGCTAATCCCTCACAAGTAGCCTCACCCCTCACGGGCTCAACCTCTTTCGATACTTAACCGATTTTTGATAAATTCCTTGGTAGATCGACAACCTTGGTGTTAAAACTTTTGATATCATTTGGAGACTTCCCATGAACTATTTTGATAGTCATCGATGAATTTCACATAAACTTCCTCGATTTTTTCTATAACCATTCGTAGTACTTAACGTAGAATCCTACGATACATTTGAGGAGTTCCTATCAACTCCTCCTATACCTCAGAGGAATTAAGAACAAATTTGTTCATTTTCCATGACTTCAACCCTTCACCAGCAAGCCTAATATTAACTTGGTCGATGCACACTAAAGTCTATTAGAATCTTTCACATTAACCTTTTTGATGTCCTTCAAAGAAATTGTAACTAAATTCTCTAAATTTCATACCATTTCATTGGAGAAGTTGGCACTAACCCTTCCAATTTTGGCCTTTTGAACCTCTTATGACTTGGTTCCATCTCCATATCTCACCAAAGTGCTTGCCATGCCTGCAAGTATACTCTCATCATCGGATGACAATATTCCACCCAGCATCAGCTCAAGCGAATCTTCAAGTAGTTGAAGATACTCAGACATATTAGTTTCATGTATCAGTCATGCTTTCATCTTTACACTAATCCCATCTTCACCTTGCGAATTTATACATTTCTCTGAGAAAGTAAGCGACTAGTAAATTACCTAGCACCGAAGCCTCTGGAATTGGCCAAAAAATTGAAGATGATTCGAACGTGGTTGGGGCCATGTATGATGACACCTTTGGACTCCTAGAAAATGAAGGGGATGCACTTAGATGGGGTGATGTGTATTATATGTTCAAAAAGTAGAGCTTTTCCACTAATGTTGAAGACCAGGATGAACTAAATATCTTCAAGAATATTAGAAGGTTTGTAATATTCATAGTAGAAACCCATGCTATTTTTTTCCCTTGCGTTGACGCCATCACTTGGATATTGAATCATGTATATTTGGGGGGGAACATAAATGTATGAAAATCTCAAAGTGAACCCACAACATCATTTTGGCTCGAATACTTAGAAATATGCTATCATCTCAAGACGGGGACTAAGAAGTTGGAAAAAAAACTCCTCCCTGAGTTTGAATACATGGTGAAGGAGTTATTCCCCAGGTGGTACAATCCAGACAAGCAATTAAAACTTAGACCCAGGGGAGAGTACCCTATGAAAACACTAAGGAGACCTTATCAATATATGGTATCCATGTTATGAAGGATATATGGGGGGTGAGATGCCTCTCAGTTCTCCTTTTCATACATGCATATGATTTTTTTATTGCATGGATGAACGATTATCGTTTAACTAGGATGACATCTTAATTGCCAACTTGACAGAAGCCATAACTATAGTTGTAGAAGCTCAGTCGAGAACTTTCCCAATTTTCCACATGTCTTCATACCTCGTGGACATCATGTGTGTTCCACACCAATACCTAAAGATGGGGTGGAAATGGAAACTATCAGATGAAGCCATTCACATATACTGCAAAGTGTTATGGGAGACCAAGTACAAGTCAGAATACAAAAAGATCTGTGAGCAATTTTTAGCTCCCCTGTACAAGTTCATATTTTGCACGTCAACCCCATGTATGAATGAAAAGGAGATAGTTGTCATAAAAGGATCAAGGATTGGTACCTTATGGATCATGATACTTATATTAGGAAGTACGGTGCCACAAGATCCCCCCATATCCTCCCTCAGTTTGTGCCATACAAGCTAGTACTCCAGGAGCTGTCCTATCAAACAATGATCCATGAAGTAGGAGGAATGTTATACAGAGGAAAGAAGGCAATATGGCCACCTCTCCCACTGTACATTGGTGTATACTCATTTTTTGAGCACCAAGGAAGAACAGGAAGAAGTAAAAACCTTACTCTCATACCATTTTGGAGAGGAGAGGTTCATGAGACATGACCCAAAGGGGATCGTAAAAGAACATTTCAATAAGGTAGTCCTTCCTTGGGAAAACACCACAAAAGTATGGGAGGATGAGGAGGTACATCGCAACACAATAACTTATGACGAGGTGACCTTAAAGAGATGAGGCAAGCCCATAGGGAGGATTTTGGATGAGGATAAAGCGGGGGAAGAATCTAGAAATAAAACATAGGAAGAGGCAGTAGGGAATACATCTCTCATTTTCCCTTCTACACAATCAGGATCAATGGAGGAGGAAGAGACTCTGAAATATAAAAAGAGGAGGAAGAAAAAGAAGGTTCACAAGAAAAAGAACAACGCCACTGAGAAAAAGATGAAAATTGTTGAAGAAGCTAAATAAAAAGATAAAGTAGAGGTTGCAGCAAAGGTAGCTTCCTAGAAGGAAGTCAAGAAAAAGGAAATAACATAAAAAGTTGTGGCAAAGGAAGCATAGAAAACAAAAAAGGAGGCGGTGGATAAAAAAATAGAGGAAGAACAAAGAAACAAAGATGAACATGCTAGAAATAGTGAGATATTCCCAATGGACACTGATATCCTTGAGATATCAACAACCGGTGCCATCGGACATCACACAATCTAGTGGACTAAGTTTGGGACTCAATACTCCATTCAGGCCAAATGTTGTACCCAACCTGAGGAATTTCGTATATGACAAAGCATAAGGAACAATTTTACAACAACAAGAGAAGAAAGTACCAATAATAGGGGGAACCCAATTTCAGTCATTACAAATATTCCTATAACAGAACACATCAGCAAGGATCTAGTAGCCATAGCCTCAGTTGGATCCTCTTTTTGGAATGCCATAGAGGATAACATCCATAATTTGCACCAGCAAAATTTGGTAAAAGAAGAAAGGATTAGGGAGTTAGAGGATAAGCTTAGATAGATAAATATGGATGAGGGAAGCCTACAAAATTTCAAGGCAAGCACAGAAAAAGTTAGGACTGAGCTTGAAGAATCCCTTATGGACATGTATGCTCACCTGGACATGTTCTAGGACTTAGCTTCTATTGTCATAGACCAACATAGAATGGTGCAAACCAAACTCACATAGTTCAACATTATCCAGGGGGACATGAACAATATTGATACATGGATCACAGAAAACCTAGATGCACCAACAAAGCTATATCACCCCTCACCCAGGGAAAGAAAAATTGACACCTATGCACTGGACCATTGCCAGCAATTGGGACAAAATGTAGATAAGGAAAATACCAACTCAATGGAAATATTTTCTCACATACATAAAGTGGCACAATAATTACTCAAGTTATGCCTACTTCCCCAACTAGAGGAGCTCGAAAAAATCTTATAATGGAAGAATTCATTGACAAAGTACAAGATAGCACGAGTCATAGATGAAGAGTCATCGAGGTAGACACCATAGTAACAATGGACCTCATAGAACAACATCTCATTCAACTGAAAAAATTCCATACTATGGTCCAGGAATTCGTGACTACATTACCGAAGGATATGCAAACCCTCGATGACAACATGGTGATGCACACGACCACCATAGAAGAGATTGCATATCGTAGACTCGTTTATTTGCATGATCATCTAGAAATATGGGTAGCATACCTCCTGGACAAGAATCCATAAAAGGACAAAATAGAAAATTTGAAATTGCTATTACATGCTCCCTATTTTGTCTTTTCTGAACTACTCCCAATTTTGTCTTTTCTTTGTACACTTGTCATCAAGAAGAGTGGAGATGAACATCTTTGTAACGACTTCTTTAGGGGAATACAAAGAGTCACAAAACAATTAGGAAAAGGAATGTTAATAGAAGCAGAGACCCATTTTTGAAATATTCTTCAAGCATTATATAAACTCAAGAAATAATTCAAGGACATATATTGCTTTGATGAATATTGAGAATCCCTCGGGGTGAGTTTTTGAAAGAGAGAAGAACTTGTTTGTGTGGCTGATTTTATTGTGAACTTCTTCAAGTAGAATGTATTTTGATCACATGGATTGTAAGAAAAATGTTTGTTGATATACTAATTTGATGCACACAATGTTATGTTACAATATTGTTATTCTTTCTTATATTTTTAAGTCTTGAGCTCACGAGTTGTTAATGTATGCAGAAATATAATTTAGACTTTTCTGGTTATACGTATGTGTATTCATGTTTCTAACTTTTCACCTTTATTTCATTTATCTATGTGAGGATCCTGGAAGATTTTAGTTTCATTTATATATAATTTGGTTACTATAGGTCGCTCCTAGCTGGGACATAATATGATAGATTATAAATAGATTAGATTTATTTTCATACATAGTCTTCATATACATCTTTGCATTGCATAACCATCCATTTTCACCCTCATAACAACCAATGGTAGTCGAGCCAAATTTCGGATGGGTCTCCTAAACCAAACGGTGCATACTCTAATTGGTATCGTGCACTAGGGAGAACCCCTCACTGTTGCAGAATGAATTTTTCCCCGTCAACACTACCTTAACTAGAAAATTTTGGAAAGAACTATTTAAACTACAAGGTACCTAATGAAAAATGAGCATTGTGTACCACCCCCAAATAGATGGTCAAATTGAAGTGGTAAAAAAGTGTCCATAAACCTATTTGAGATGTTTTTCCTCTGAAAAACCACACCAGTGGGAACAATGGATTCCCTTACAAAAATAGTGGTACAATGCCTCTTATCATGGAGCTACCAAAATGACCCCATATGAATTGTTTTACGAGGAAAAATCATTGTCAATCACTTCATATTTACCAAGCATTTCCAAGGTTTATGCAATGGATCAAAAACTCCACACTAGAGAAGCCATTCATTTGTAGTAGGGGATCAAGTGTTTGTTCAACATCAACCCTGTAAGCAAACATCACTCAAAGACAAAACACCTTAGCAATTAGCACCCAAGTTATATGGACCCTATGAGATCATTAGTGCATTGGACAAGTGGCCTACAAACTGGCTCTTCTATCCCTCTCCAAGATTAATCCATTTTTTCATGTTTTTTGGATAAAAAAGGTCAGGGGATCAAACTACAAGGTGAAAACTAGCCTACCAAAACTTGATGAAGAAAGTTCCATTTGGATTTTTCTGGAAACGATATTCGATGCTAGAGAATGTCAATTACACCATCACATGATAACTGAAGTATTGATCTAGTGGAAAGACATCCATACGAATATGCCACATGGGAACCAACCATGATCCTGCAATAATTTTCTCATCTTCAACCTTGAGGACAACATTATTTTTGAAGGGGGGGCATGTTAGGGTCCTGCCCTAAGATCCCTACCTTAGGCTACATAGGATTTAGTCAACTATTGTATAAGGCCATCCTCTTTGAATATATCCCATTGGATAGTAGTGGATAGTTACTCAATGTAAAAGGGTTCACTTCATAAGTCCCACTAGTTAGTTGGTGCCCATTAGTGATGGGACCACATGTAGTTAGTTTGTCTTCTATGGAAACATTATTTAAATAGATAGGAGACTATGGAATGTTTGTCTTGTGTTGTGTATTTGGAGCTCTTATCAATGGAAGGTCGTCCCACCTTAATAGGTAATTGAACATTGTATTCTTCTTTGCATTATCAATATACAAGGGAATCTTTAAAGATTTTATCTTATTTTATTTTTTATGGTTAATTTGCAATTATATTCTCTATATATTTGGTTGTGTTTTTATCTTTAAGGGTTAAACAACACTACATGTAAACATAATCATGGGGTCTATTTTGGGGTAGGTAGAGGGGTGTATAATGTTAGGATATTTAGACACTTAGGATTTAGTTAAGATCTACTTGGTCTATTGTTTCGTTAGGTAAAAGTGTGTTTTCTAGTGTGTTTCTTTAGTATGCATTAGTATGCATTTGTAGTTAGCAAATCCGACGGTCATGATATGTTCTCGACATAGAGTGATCCAACGGTTCATACTAACCTCAATCTTAACGACCATTGATCTGTGGATTAACACCCAATTGGTCCATAATATTTATTTAAAGATCATGGAGGGTCATTTGCCGATGATCGATTGTGAGAAACAATCTTGTAAAATCTCCCTGTATTATTTTTCTTTGCATTAATAAACTGCTCCAAGTGGCCGCATTGGCTGGGGTCGTGGATGTTTCCCTGTAGGGGTTTTACCACATGAAAACATCATTGTGTTGATCTTTGATATGGTTATGTGAGTGGTTACTGAAGTTTTTCTTCCTTTGTTGGAATACCTATGTTGTCGAACATGGTATCAAAGCCTATTTGAAGACCTGCTCCTGTTGTAGATCGAGATCGTGAAGCCGAGTTTCCTCATATTCATTTTATATCATTTTCGTACATTTCTGGGATGAGAGGACTATTCCATTGCGTCCAGAGAACTCGTTTCATTCAGGAACACTTTTTGTTTCACTCGAAAAGGTTTTTTTTTTCCCAAGATACAACCATTACAGTCAAATCCGGAGGTATAAAGTTTGAATACGCATTTTTTTATTTTTTTGCAGAGAAGTATTTTGGTTTTATTTCGGTTTTGTATTTTTTTATTTCTAGGTTGCTACTCTTTTATATCTACGTATGCTCTTTTCCCCACGCCCTGTGTGATCTCGGCAAATTAGAAACAGATAGGAAAAGGTGCATCTTCCGGGTAAGCTAACCGAAATCTAACCCTTCTTGTCATCGAGAAGCGAAATTTTTTTCTTGTGTGAAAAGAGTTTTTTTTTAGCATGCACTCCAAGGCCATCTTCAACAACAACAACTTGTGTGAAAAGAGTTTTTTATGAGCACGCTCTCCAACAACAACAACAACAACAACAACCCCAATCCTCCTTCTGAACATTACAATGTGTTTTGCTAGACCATTTGGTTAAAAGTTGCCTTATTAAGTAAGAGGTCTTGAGTTCAAGTCTCTCTTTTGTTACTTTTTTTGAAAAAATTCATGCTAAAATTGTAAAGTGTATTTCAATTCAAGTATAAAAGTGAATCACTATAAGTAGCTTTAATATTTTATTTTAGAGTTATTTATTTTGCATACAACTTTTCTTTGTAAAAGTGAGCCCCTCTTCTCTTTATAAAAGTGGGTCACTTCATAAAGCAACTTACACTACCACGTGGTCCTTTGGTTATTGTTTATGCCTTTTTTTTATAAAGGCATAACTCTCACATCCGAAGTCCGTTTTCAGTGCCGTTTTGTTTTTAAAAACAGCATAACTTTTCAAGCTCTTTCCATTCAGATCATCAGTTTCAGTTTTTAAATCTGTATTATCTACATATTTAATATGGCTTCTACAAGTAATCTCTTACTTACCAGCACCAACTATTTCAAGTGGAAATCCCATATGGAGGATTTATTAAGAAGTAAAGGCTTGTACCAGATTACCTTGGGAAAGGAAACAACACCCACTGATGCTGATAAGAAATCCAAATGGGATAATAGTAATGACAAAGTACATGGATTAATCATAATTCCCATCTCTCCTGATTTAAGGTTCCACCTTCAATCAATTGATAAAGCCAAAGAAGCTTGGGAAAAGATTGAATCTGTGTTTGGTAAACAAAATATTATTCAAGCACAACAATTAGAAAATCAAGTACTAACTTTAAGTCAAAGTGATTTTTCTTCCATTGAAGACTATCTATCTAAGTTTAAAACACTCAAAAATTTATGTGAAGAATGTAAGATAAAGATAGACAAAGATCGTTTCATCTATCTTACTCTTTCTAAGCTAGGTATTGCATATTTTGTGTTTGTATCAACCTTTTATGCCATGCAAGAGGCTCTAGGGGCAGCTTATCAAAAACCCAATCTTGATAACTTTTGTGATGTTTTGATTAGAGAGCAAGATAAGCTAGTACAACTTGGAGTGATCAACACTGCAGGTACCTCCAACAAAGCCTTAGTTTTCCATCATAAAGATAAACCCAAGACTCCCAAGAAGCAACATCCTCGCCACAACAACAAGCAATATAAGGGTCCCAAACCCACTTAGATAAATTTTTCTCCTAATGGAGACAAAGGAACAAAATAGAAAAATAAGAATACTAACAGACATTGCAAATTTTTTAATAAAGATGGTCATGATGAGTCCAAATGTTTCAAGAAGATGACAACTTTAGAAGCAACGATGAAGAAGCACAACATCAATATTGATTCTACTTCTTCTTCTTCTTCTCATGGACATGCACTTTCTGCTTCTGGTTTCTCCTTCAATACAAATTTTACTTCTACTTCTACTCTTGATGAGTGGCTTATTGATTTTGGAGCATCCTATCATATGGCTAAGGATAGAGCCATATTTTCTACTCTAAATGAATGTAACACCAAGGAAATATTTGTTGGTGATGACAGATGTCTTAGTGTTGAAGGATCTGGAATAGTTCAAGTAGAAAATGGTCATTTCAATGATGTATTATGTGTTCCAAGTCTTTCTTGTAACCTTCTATCAGTATATTAAATCACTCATTTAGGTGAAGGTAAAACTGTAGAGTTTTCACCTCACCAATTTGTAATCAAGGATCTAAAAGATCCTAAGCATGTTCATGCAACTGGAATTGTTGATGATATTACCAGGTTGTACAAATTTGACAACTTTGGGTCATCATCTTTTTCATCAGTTTTTGTTGCTCATAGCGATGACTTGAGCAAACTTTGGCATNTTTTCTAGACGTACTTAGGTTTCTTAAAACTTAAGAGAGAATTTTTTGACAAGTTTTTGGCCTACAAGGCCCTTTTAGAAAAGAAATCTAGACATCAAATTCAAAGGTTAGAAACAGATAATGGAGGCGAATATGTGAACAATAATTTTACAAGTTACTGTACTATACAAGGAATCCAAATGAAACACACTGTTCCATATACACCACAACAAAATGGTGTTCCTGAGAGAAAGAATCGCACATTAAAAGAAATGGCTAATTGTATGATCCAATCTAAGGGATTAAGTCTAAAGTGTTGGGCGGAAGCCATCAACTGTGAAAACTACATAGTAAATCACACTCCTACAAAGGCTCTTAAAAATATAACACCAGAAGAAACTTGGACTAAAATTAAACCAGATGTAAGTCACTTCTGTGTATTTGGCAGTATAGTATGGGCTCACATTCCTGATGAGAAAAGGAAAGCATTGCAGCCTAAAATTGAGAAGTGTATATTTGTTGGTTATTCTGAAGATGTCAAAGTTTACAGACTTCTTCAATCACATTTTAATGAAATTATTATTAGAATTGATGTCAAATTTGGTGAAAATCTCTTGGCCTGGGAGCCTAATTCGATGTTTGTGCCTTCTTTGGCATGTGAGCCTAATTTGAAAATTGTGCCTTCTTTGGTCTACGAGCCATCTTCGTCATTTGTGCCTTCTTTGGTCTACGAGCCATCTTCGTCATTTGTGCCTTCTTTTGATCTGGTTTATTCTTCATATGATGACAATGATGATGAAAATCCACCTCCACCTACTCACCCTCCTCCAGATGAGTCCTTTGAACCTGAACCAACACCAACTCCATCGATTCCTAGATGGGTCCATCCAACACGCGAAGTAGCTGGTGATCTTGTCGGTGATTCTTTGGATCAACATCGGGCACGTTCATAGTTCCAACAAGCCTCTTCTCTTTTGGCTCAAGTTTTATAAACTCGTGATCCAGAGACATTTGTAGAAGCTTCAGGTCATCTAGATTGGGATANCCTAAAATTGAGAAGTGTATATTTGTTGGTTATTCTGAAGATGTCAAAGTTTATAGACTTCTTCAATCACATTTTAATGAAATTATTATTAGAATTGATGTCAAATTTGGTGAAAATCTCTTGGCCTGCGAGCCTAATTCGACGTTTGTGCCTTCTTTGGCATGTGAGCCTAATTTGAAAATTGTGCCTTCTTTGGTCTACGAGCCATCTTCGTCATTTGTGCCTTCTTCTGATCTGGTTTATTCTTCATATGATGACAATGATGATGAAAATCCACCTCCACCTACTCACCCTCCTCCAGATGAGTCCTTTGAACCTGAACCAACACCAACTCCATCGCTTCCTAGATGGGTCCATCCAACACGCGAAGTAGCTGGTGATCTTGTCGGTGATTCTTTGGATCAACATCAGACACGTTCATAGTTCCAACAAGCCTCTTCTCTTTTGGCTCAAGTTTTAGAAACTTGTGATCCAGAGACATTTGTAGAAGCTTCAGGTCATCTAGATTGGGATACAACAATGAATGAAGAGTATTATTCTTTAATGGAAAATGATACTTGGGATCTTGTACCTCTTCCAAAAGGAAGAAAACTTGTTAGATGCAAATAGGTCTATAGAACTAAGTATGCATCGGATGGAAGTGTTGAAAGACACAAGGCTCGATTAGTTGCCAAAGGATTTTCCCAAGTTGAAGGAATTGACTATAATGAAACCTTTTCCCCTATAGAAAAAATGAATTCCATCCNAAAGTTTTCCAAACTTCTACCTATGTTAGGAGTTCAAGAAGTTGTCATTAAGGGGGGATAGGCTCTAATGCCTCCTTTCTTCTCATATTGTGTCAATATTGTAAATCCTTCAATCCTATCCCAAGTTTCTCTTAAGGGGGGATGTTAGGATATTTAGACACTTAGGAGTTAGTTAAGATCTACTTGGTATATTGTGTTGTTAGGTAAAAGTGTGTTTTCTAGTGTGTTTCTTTAGTATGCATTAGTAGTTAGGAAATCCGACGGTCACGATACGTTCCCAACATAAAGAGATCCGACGGTTCATACTCTCCTCGATCTTAACGACCATTGATCCGCGGTTTAACACCTGATTGGTCCATGATCTATATTTAAAGAGCATGGAGGGTCATTTGTCGATGATCGATTGTGAGAAACTCTATTGTAAAATCTCTCTGTAATCTTTTTCTTTGCATTAATAAACTACTCCAAGTGGCAGCATTAGCTTGGGCCATGGATGTTTCCCTGTAGGGGTTTTACCATGTGAAAACATCGGTGTGTTGATCTTTGATCGGGTTATGTGAGTGGTTACTGAAGGTGTTCATCCTCTGTTGGAATACTTGTGTTGTCAAACATACAACCTCTATTTCTTGATGGTAGGTTTGGCGATGGCATAGGTAGTGCATGACTCCATATACCTATGAACATCATGTTGGATCTTTATCCAATATAATTACTTTTTCAACACTACCATCGTCTTCTCCATGGAAACATTCTTGGCCACCCAACTGTAGCGTGAGTCCCAAATCAACTTCACACACTCACTTGGTGGAACACAAACATGGCCCAAGTGGCATAAAATTTCAGCCTAAAGATGAAAGTCATGTTCATACAACTGGGGCCACTTAAAAGTCTCAACTCCACAAGAGTTGAGCATTGTGATCAATGTCACAACTAGAGGTCGATTGAGGTAGTCTACAAAATGATTTGTGTTGTCCTTCTTATACTTGATGTTAAGGTGGAGATGTTGTAGGTACAAGGAAAAACTATGATGGTATTCCTTGTAAAAGTTTCCCTATGCCTACATGAATTGCATGTTGCATGGGCTTGTGATCAGTGTGGATGATTTCCTCCTTCCCCAAAATGTAATGCTTCCAATGGAACCTACATAATGGAGCACATATCATTTTCATAAGTGGGAAAACTATGAACCGCATTGGAGAGTATCTCACTTTGATAAGCCATCGGATGTCCATGATAAGTGAGTACCACATCAATAGCATAATCTAAAGCATTTGTCTCAATCTCAAAGCATTGTTGTAAGTTTGATAAAGTGAAAAATGACACTGAACAAAGGCGATGTTTTAAATCCTTGAATGCTTTATGTTGTAACTCAGTCCAAGTGAACTCATACTTGGCCCCACCCTTGGTCACTTGAATTAGGGGCCAAGAAATATGAAAAAATCCCAACACAAACCTACAATAAAAGTTGGCAAGGCCCAAAAATCTATAAATCTCTATTAGATTCATTGGGACTGACCAATCACGAATGATTTGGATCTATTGAACAAATTGTTGTTATTGATGTCAAATGACTTATATCATGTCATTATTCCAATATAATTATCTCATGAAAAATGTGACTTTACATGAAAAGGTGAATTCAAAATAATTTTATGTGAAAAAGGTGACTTTACATAAAAAGGTGAATTCAAAATGAAGTTACGTGAAAAAGGTGACTTCACGTAAAAAKGTGACTTTATGTAAAATGGTGAATTCAAAATGAAATTACGTGAAAAAAGGTGACTTTACATAAAAAGGTTAATTAAAAATATAAAAAAAATGAAKTTACATGAAAAAKGAGTATTAAAAGATAAAAAAGGAAATTTACATAAAGAAGTCAAAAAGTAAAATGGTATTTTCCCATGGTTTAAAAACTCATGGTATTTTCCCATGGTTTAAAAACTCATGGTATTTTCCCATGGTATTTTGAAAAGTGAACTAAAAAATGGGGAATTAATTATTTAAATAATTATGGATGTCATGTCATTTTGARTAAACATGACTCTTCATGTAGTTTTATGAAAAAGTATAAAAGGYGAAGAGTAATGTGAGAAAACGTGTGTGGGTGAAAATGTAATATTCTTACAAATAACATATGAAGAAGTGGGAGGAGTGGAGATTGAATATCATTTGAGGAGTGACAATTGAATTTCATTCAAGGAGTGACGATTAAATATCGGTGAGGATAAAATCTGGTGTTCTAGCAAGTAAATATGGTGTTCTAATAACAATAAATTGTGAAGGAGGATCTAAGGTAGAAGTAGCAGAAGAAGTAGGATGATCTAGTGAAGGAATATCTAAGGCAGAAGTAGCAATAACATTTGGTGAGGGTAGAAGTAGTGAGAAGACCTAGTGAATAAAGAAGAAACAAGAAGACATGTGAAGGAAATGCAGATGTTCAACCTCTAAAGAAGACTTTGAAATATTGAAAGTAGGTTGGTGCCTACCAACACCAAGAAGTGGGGATTGGTGTCTCTAGTAGGTGTTGGCATGTTTACAGGCAGAATGTGATTTTCATTGATGGCAAGAGAAATAGCGACAATGTCATGTTTACAGGAAAGAACAACAACGAACCAAAGCTTGAGAGACCAGAAGATGAGAAAGGCAGAATGTGCCAGGTGGGCACCAAAAGTCTTTTGGGAAGACGCAGATGAGCAAGCTCGAGAAGCTCAGTAGAGATAGTTCAGAGTTGCACGCAGATAATGCAATGTTGCACGTAGAGCGCAAGTGTGTGCCATGGTCGAGGGTAACTTTTTCCAAAGCTTAGGAGAGATAGCGCTTTGAGACGCGTAGACATGATCCCATACATCAAGGCACGCAGAAGGATCAAAGGTCGTGGCCTTTGACACTTAGATATTTGAGGAAGCCAAAGCTCAAGAGGAGGAGCGACAATGATCATTGTATCACCAATCCTGAATACTTGATGTCTGTTAGATCAGATTCCAAATAGAAGGAGCGCCCAGAGGAAGATATTAGACCTCATTCGTCGGATCAGAGCATGAAGGACTAGCAACCGTTAGATCCAGTACAACTGCGAAGAGGATAATGACCGAGAGCCATCCTCCAACTCCGCGAAATGTGAATTCACAAAATGATATGGGTCGATGGATACAGAGGACACGATGTGAGAGATCAACATTTCGTTGACTCGTGATATGGAGAAGTCAAAGGTGAGAGTTGTAGGAACTCGTGAGATGAGAAGTCACGAAATGGTTGGAGTCATCAATCAGAGGGAGAGATCTCGACCGTTGATCTGATATGAATCATTTTGGAGTTTCACGAGTTGGGAGTTTCGAGGAAACTCATAGAAGGAGTTCACGATATGAAAAATTGCGAAGCACCCCTCTTTCTTGGCCCTTGATCATAGCTGGTGGTCACATTGATGAAGGTTAAGGGAGGAGCTAGCATGTCGCTAGGCTTTACAATGGAGTTCGTTGAAATCATGAAATTCCTTTTTGAATAGGGTGGTGGTCACAGCCAGTGGTCACATCAGTGGAAGAGAAGGGAAGGAGCTAGTGGTGCTAGTCTCCACCTTGGAGTTTCACGAGTTGGGAAAATCAAGGTGACTCACAGTCGATCACATGAAATGCGAAATCGTGAAATGACTATTGGTTAGGCGTATGGTCACCACTGATGGTCATGTGAAAGGAAGGGGCTTACCCAAAAAACCTAGAGCCCACTGTGTAGATCTCTCAGAAAGGGAAAAAGGTGCCAAAGACATGAGCGCATAGAGGTTCTCTCAGTAACTACTAAGAGATAGACTGATTGTAACTATAGAAAATGATTGATTGCATCTACCAGAGAACTCAAGGAGATGGAGGGTGATCGCTAGAGAAGATGAAGAGTCTCGAGGTAACTTCCAGTGGAATGAAGACTCATCATAGATACGATTGATAGATGAAAAGCGTCGAAGACTATAACTACAACAGAGAGGATAAAGCTTGACTGTGACATAGAAGAAAAAGAGTCGCATTGCCAGAGAAGGTAGAGAATCTCAAGATAAGCCACTGATGACGAACAGACTCAGTATAACCGCCAAAGAAGATGATGAGTTTCATGTAGGATCTAGGAGAGGAATTGGCATGATAAAGAGACACAAAATAGAGAAGAGGTGGGCTTGTTGTTGAGTGTTTTTCATGCAGGTAGAAGCATGTTGTGTGTAGGAGCTGAAGCGCACAGAAGAGGCATGGTGCATAGAATAGAAAGAAGACACAGAGCATAAAGCATAGAATAAGAAAAGAAAAAAAATGCATATCTGAGAGAAGAACAGAAAGCGCAACAGATGCAAGGAGAGAGACACTAATGCAAGCATAGTAGAGCAGTGTAGAAGAACAATGATGAGACTGGTAAGCCATAGATAAATGTTGTATCACTATGATAAATTCAAGAAAGAAAAGATTTATATTTCAGGGTGGTAGGGAGGTGCTAGGGAGGACTGTTGTCCTCAGAGTTTCAAGTGGGTGCTTGAACATAGAGAGTTGTAGCTTCCATCTAGTTGTAGCCAGGAAAACCAGGGTTGCAGGGTGGTGCAAGTGAGAGTTATTGTTCTTTGTTATACAAGTCAGTGCCTGTGTGACTGGAAGTTGGTGCTTCCATCCAGTTGGTGTTGGAACACTTAGGGAGTTGGTTCTTCCTTCTAGTGGGTGCTAGAGAAACCAGGGAGTTGGTGCTTCCTTCTAGTGGGTGCTAGAGAAACTAGAGAGTTGGTGCTCTTAGCAAGTTGTAGCATGAAAAATAGAGGTGGTAGCCTCACAATGAGTTGGTTCTCATAAGAATGATAATGTATAGAAAATAAATATTACTTATCATATCAAGAAGAAGAGGTTTTTCCCTTTATGGGTTTCCTCAGGAAATATCTATCTCTGTATATTTCATGTGTGTGATTGATGTCCAATATTCTATTGCCTACATTCCTGCATTATTGTGATTGTCATTGAATTCTCTGTAAAGAGTTTAAAATAAGTATAATTATTTAAGCACGGTAACACTTGATTCACCCCCCCTCTTAGTTGTCCAACAATTGGTATCAGATCCAGTTCCTTTTATCTAAAGGTAGATCAATAAGCTTAAACATGTCAAGACATCAAGGAACATCAAGCAATAAGGACCCCTGTTCAATGGAACAAACTTTTCTTTCTGGAAAGTTAGGATGAGAACCTACATAATGGATTTAGGTAAAGATGTCTGGGATGTGGTAGAGACTAGTTATGTAAAGCTGGTTGTAATAGCTAGTAAGGATGACAAGCTAAAATTTAGCTTCAATGCTAAGGATATGAATGTTATTCTGAGTGGGCTTGCAGAAGCAGAATTTGTAAAAGCTATGCACTTAGAAACTGCCAAAGAAATGTGGGACAAACTCATAGGAAGTTATGAAGGTAATGACAAGGTAAAGGACTCCAAGATTCAAGCCTACAGGGTACAGTTTGAACAGCTAAAGCTGAAAGAGGATGAAATTGTTGGGAAGTACTTTATGAGAGTTGAAGAACTAGTAAATGCAATGAAAGAACTTGGTAAAACAATTGAGGAACACTCTTTAGTTGAAAGAGAGAAGAAATTTTATGTCTGGTTGATTTTGTTGTGAACTTATTCAAGTAGAATGTATGTTGATCACATGGATTGTAAGAACAATATTTGTTGATAGACAAATATGATGCACACAATGTCATGTTACAATATTGTTATTCTTTCTTATATTTTTAAGTCTCGAGCTCATGAGTTGTTAATGTATGAAAAAATATAATTTATACTTTTCTGGTTATATGTATGTGTGCTTATGTTTCTAAATTTGCACCTTGATTTCAACTATATGTGTGAGGTTCTTGACAGAGATTAGTTTCACTTGCATCTCATTTGGTTACTATAGTTCTCTTCTAGCTAGGATAGAATAGGATAGATTAGAACTAGATTATATTTATTTTCATACATATTCTTCATCTACATCTTTTCATTACATAACGATCCATTTTCACCCTAATAATTAGAAATGGAAGATGGTCCAAATTATGGATGGGTCTCCTAAACCAAATAGTGCATAATCTAATTGGGACTGTGCATCGGGGAGAACCCCTCACTGTTGCAAGGAGAATTGTGCCTCGTCAACATAATGGGAACTAGAAAGAGGGCCAAGTGTATGGATTACATAAATGATTTTCATAATCATGGTCAATATTCTGAAAGAAACCCTATTCTGACTCTTTTCCCACGTAGTAGTCCTGAACATCAGATTACCTACGAAGATATGAACCCTAATTTAGAAAGTATCATAGGCAGTCCTAAAACTCATCAAGAAACTTGGTTTCATGTGCCACAAGAAGAGTTCTCCTACACTCTTCATATCACCTGTGATTACTCAAAATTACTTGGTAAGCTACCAATAGCTTCATAGCCTCCAAGGAGGAAAGCTACCCATGTAAGACAACCGGAAAACGATTCCAACATTTTTGTTGACTTTGTATAAAACCTCATCAAAACTTTGTTACAAGAGGTTCCAATACTCTTGAGTTGTTTTCCCCCTACCCCTCTTGAATTCGAACATAACCTTGACAATGAAAACCCTGAGATTAACCTTGAACAAATCATGGGAGAACATCAAGAGTGAAGGGTAGTGATCCCACCTTATATTTATGAAGGATCCCTAAATTTAGNAGAAAAGATTTATATTTCAGGGTGGTAGGGAGGTGCTAGGGAGGACTGTTGTCCTCAGAGTTTCAAGTGGGTGCTTGAACATAGAGAGTTGTAGCTTCCATCTAGTTGTAGCCAGAAAAACCAGGGTTGCAGGGTGGTGCAAGCGAGAGTTATTGTTCTCTGTTATACAAGTCAGTGCCTGTGTGACTGGAAGTTGGTTCTTCCATCCAGTTGGTGTTGGAACACTTAGGGAGTTGGTTCTTCCTTCTAGTGGGTGCTAGAGAAACCAGGGAGTTGGTGCTTCCTTCTAGTGGGTGCTAGAGAAACTAGAGAGTTGGTGCTCTTAGCAAGTTGTAGCRTGAAAAATAGAGGTGGTAGCCTCACAATGAGTTGGTKCTCATAAGAATGATAATGTATAGAAAATAAATATTACTTATCATATCAAGAAGAAGAGGTTTTTCCCTTTATGGGTTTCCTCAGGAAATATCTATCTCTGTATATTTCATGTGTGTGATTGATGTCCAATATTCTATTGCCTACATTTCTGCATTATTGTGATTGTCATTGAATTCTCTATAAAGAGTTTAAAATAAGTATAATTATTTAAGCACGGTAACACTTGATTCACCCCCCCTCTTATTTGTCCAACAATTGGTATCAGATCCAGTTCCTTTTATCTAAAGGTAGATCAATAAGCTTAAACATGTCAAGACATCAAGGAACGTCAAGCAATAAGGACCCATGTTCAATGGAACAAACTTTTCTTTCTGGAAAGTTAGGATGAGAACCTACATAATGGATTTAGGTAAAGATGTCTGGGATGTGGTAGAGACTGGTTATGTAAAGCTGGTTGTAATAGCTAGTAAGGATGACAAGCTAAAATTTAGCTTCAATGCTAAGGATATGAATGTTATTCTGAGTGGGCTTGCAGAAGCAGAATTTGTAAAAGCTATGCACTTAGAAACTGCCAAAGAAATGTGGGACAAACTCATAGGAAGTTATGAAGGTAATGACAAGGTAAAGGACTCCAAGATTCAAGCCTACAGGGTACAGTTTGAACAGCTAAAGCTGAAAGAGGATGAAATTGTTGGGAAGTACTTTATGAGAGTTGAAGAACTAGTAAATGCAATGAAAGAACTTGGTAAAACAATTGAGGAACACTCTTTAGTTGAAAGAGAGAAGAAATTTTATGTCTGGTTGATTTTGTTGTGAACTTATTCAAGTAGAATGTATGTTGATCACATGGATTGTAAGAACAATATTTGTTGATAGACAAATATGATGCACACAATGTCATGTTACAATATTGTTATTCTTTCTTATATTTTTAAGTCTCGAGCTCATGAGTTGTTAATGTATGAAAAAATATAATTTATACTTTTCTGGTTATATGTATGTGTGCTTATGTTTCTAAATTTGCACCTTGATTTCAACTATATGTGTGAGGTTCTTGACAGAGATTAGTTTCACTTGCATCTCATTTGGTTACTATAGTTCTCTTCTAGCTAGGATAGAATAGGATAGATTAGAACTAGATTATATTTATTTTCATACATATTCTTCATCTACATCTTTTCATTACATAACGATCCATTTTCACCCTAATAATTAGAAATGGAAGATGGTCCAAATTATGGATGGGTCTCCTAAACCAAATAGTGCATAATCTAATTGGGACTGTGCATCGGGGAGAACCCCTCACTGTTGCAAGGAGAATTGTGCCTCGTCAACATAATGGGAACTAGAAAGAGGGCCAAGTGTATGGATTACATAAATGATTTTCATAATCATGGTCAATATTCTGAAAGAAACCCTATTCTGACTCTTTTCCCACGTAGTAGTCCTGAACATCAGATTACCTACGAAGATATGAACCCTAATTTAGAAAGTATCATAGGCAGTCCTAAAACTCATCAAGAAACTTGGTTTCATGTGCCACAAGAAGAGTTCTCCTACACTCTTCATATCACCTGTGATTACTCAAAATTACTTGGTAAGCTACCAATAGCTTCATAGCCTCCAAGGAGGAAAGCTACCCATGTAAGACAACCGGAAAACGATTCCAACATTTTTGTTGACTTTGTATAAAACCTCATCAAAACTTTGTTACAAGAGGTTCCAATACTCTTGAGTTGTTTTCCCCCTACCCCTCTTGAATTCGAACATAACCTTGACAATGAAAACCCTGAGATTAACCTTGAACAAATCATGGGAGAACATCAAGAGTGAAGGGTAGTGATCCCACCTTATATTTATGAAGGATCCCTAAATTTAGTAGGACCCTTACATGAAATTCCCAGGAAATATGACAAGCTCCTTACCAAGTTTGATCCGGATAGACCTAGCTCACCAAGGGATCACATAAAAAACTTCTTCTTAGTCACTCAGTTTCTAAATGTACAACATGAATATGTGGTATGTAGATTATTTCCTTACACCTTCTCTAACAGAGCATCTACTTGGTACTTTAGTCTTCCACCTAATTCCATAACTTGTTTGGAAGACATTGATAAGGTCTGTATTAGAAAATTTGGTGAGCAGAAAACAACTACATCCTTGTAAACATGTCAAACCTCCACATAATAGATATAGCTAGAAAATACCACACACATTTGCAAAGATAAATTGAGAAAGAAGAAGCAAGAGAGAAATAATAGAATAATTCTCATTAACCGTAATGAATAATGAATAATTTACACATGATATACTTTATATAACTCAATGAATGTACACTGGAGGAGAACCAATGCACCATAGTGGTGGTCTAGAGTGATCTAGACACACACTAGCAGTTACGGGAGTGAACTTCCACCTAGTCCGGTCTCTCAGGTAGTTACGGGAGTGAACTGCCACCTAGCTGAGTTAACTAGTGAACCAGTCTTAAGTTAACTGACTGAACAGAGTGTAGTGAGGAGTAGTTCAAGGAATCAAGGGTAATTCACTAGTATGGTGATGATCCCAAGGCAAGTGCACATTATCATGGCAATGATCCCAATGTTGCATGGTGACAAAATCAATGCAACATCTAGACTCAACTCAACTAATCAAACTGAAGTGTCAACTGAAGAGAATATTCTCCAGGTGGAATATTCTCCCCTAAAATATAGGATACTGGATAATGACTAATGAACAAGGAAAAACCTTAGGAAAAATGAATCCTAGGTGTGTGTGAAGTAACTCTAACACCCCCCCTGAACATTACTATGGTGAAAGTAATGAATGGGTCCCATCAATGAGGCCATGTTAGGTACCCAAATAAAAAATATACACTGAAAACAAAGTGAGGAAAGAGGGAAAACCTCATGGGAAAAAACCCCCCTCAAGGTACAATGTATGTAAAAGAAAGAACTAAAATTGCTAGGCAATTGTGTCCTTCACTCCAAGATGAATTCACAGAGAATGGAACTTATGCTCAATTAAGGTCTTGGTGAAGATGTATGTCATATGTTCTGTTGAAGGACATAATTGCAGGTCGATGATCCCCTCGTGTACTAAGTCTTGGATTTAGTGCATGTGGATATCGATGTGCTTCATTCGCTACCTCTGAACTAGATCTCTGTAGAACTTCAGAGTGCTCTAGTTGTCACACCAGATGACGATCGATCGATGAAACTGAATTCTCAACTCAGTGAGAAAATGTTGTAGCCACATAGCCTGAATGGTTATGTTAACTACCCCTCTGTACTCTACCTCGGTTGAAATAAAGAGAAATAGTAGCATGCTTCTTGCTCAACCAACAAATAGACCTGGAACCAAGACTGCGTGAGTAACCAGATGTGTACTTGCGATCAGTTTTATCGCCAGCGTAGTCAAAATGAGTAAACTCGATGAGATCTAATGTAGAGTCTATTGCATAATGAATCCCAAAGTTGATAGTGTCATGTACGTATAGAAGGATACACTTTGTAGCCTTCCAATGTAGATCATGCGGCTCCTGCATGAACCTAGAAACTATGCCAACTGCATAGGAGAGGTCTGGTCTGAAGTGTGTGAGATACAACAAGATCCCCACTAGCTATTGTTTGTACAGTGTGTTGTCAACCAGTTGAGTCTCCCAGCCATCCTCAAGTTTGACTCCTGACAGGAAAGTCAGAGCAAACTTGCAGTTTGTCATGTGAAATATATCAAGGAGATATCGTGCATACTTGGCCTGAGATAGTTTGATGCTTGATGCATCTGATTGATCTCGAGTCCAAGGAAGAAGTGTAGTGGACCCATGTTCTTCATCAAAAACCTATCGTGTAGAATCCACTTGACTGCAGCAATCGTTGAAGTCGAGCAACCGGTGATCAACAAATCATCAACATACAAAACTAAGAATAGAAGTGAAGAAGTTGTCTTGAGAATGTATACATTCGGTTCTGATTTACAACTTACAAAGTTCTGTGACAACAAGTAGGATTCCATCTTGGCATATGATGCCCTCGGAGCCTGCTTGAGGACATAAAGGGACTTCTTCAGTCGACATACCAAAGATGAGTTCTGCATAAATCCTTGGGGATGCTTTATATAGATCTCTCATAGATATCACCATGAAGAAATGCATTCTTCACGTCCATCTGATGGATTTACCATCCCTTGGTTGTTGTAATGGCAAGTGCCAATCATATGAAATATGTCTTTGCTACTAGAGCGAAGGTCTCATCATAGTCAATACCATGCACCTGTTGAAATCCTTTGGCAACAAGCTTGGCTTTGTATATGCTAATCTGATCATCCGTTGCACTCTTGGTCATGTAAGCCCATCTACATCTGACAAGTTTCCTTCCATAAGGAAGAGGAACAAAATCCCAATTATGGTTCTCGACGAGGGATTTTTACTCCTCCTGCATGGCGGATTCTCAAAAGGGATTTCCAAAAACCTTGCCATAAGATTGTGGATCTGAAGACTAAACCAAGAAAATATTCCTGGAGGGAAATGGTTCAGTGGAAGTGAGTGCAACAGGAGGCTCCTTGAAATCAAATCGAGTCCTCCTAGTATAGGCTAGATCACCAACGAGATCCCCTGCATCATGAAGAGTAGTTTGTCCCCACTTGGGCCTCTACTATGGTTCTGCAACTGCATCTGGATGCTTTGAATCTACATATGACTGTATTGACTCTGTATATGAATCATATGAGTCCTATGAATCAAAAATATCATATGAAGAAGAGTCTGCATGTACATGCTCATCATATCAGACAGGTGGAAGAATCAAGGTGTCTTCATGATCCAGGGGATCAAATTTTGCTCAAAATTCAAAGTGCTCGGAATCACTTCAAATCGAACAGGAGCGTAGTCCTCATCATTATGAACCCAATGCAACTTGTTTGGGTTCAAACGAATGTCGGATGAGAGAGATATCGCGTTATGTTCAAAACGACAAATAGGCAAAAAAAAATGTGTTGACTGTAAAGTCCGTACGGATGCTGACGTGGTAGACCGTATGACACGTGGCAGATCCGTACGACACATGGTAGGGTCGTACGACACATGTCAGGTGTTGGTTGGCAGGATTGTGGACGAGTTGGCATATGACACGTGTAATTGGTGGCGAATGAAATGCTGACACGTGGCCCAATCAATGGCTGCCATGTGTCACCCTAGCATTGGTTTAAAATTTATTTTGTTGGCCAGATTCGACCCCGTGACCTCTGGGCAGGGGAAAATCTTTGGGAATGGCCGCCCAATCGGCATGCCACCCACATGGTTCTTAACATATAACCTTTTAAAAATTATTTAAGTTTGAATAGATTTGAAATGGGCGTGCTCCGGGCCGGGGCTTAGCCCCGACCCCCGGTCACATGTGTATGTGTATAGAACCACCGGAGCGCGCCTGTGACCCGTTACCATATGGTTTAAATTGTGTCCCTTTTTATGTATTGTGCGAGGTCATATGGTGCTTCACATGCCCACGGTCCTAGGCGGTTAGAGGCTAGCGCGTAACTATCCTACGGTTCACACCGTTTGTGGGGTTGCGCCCGATGATGAGTTTTAACACATATATGCGCGTGGGGGCTAGGTTGAGGAGGAAGAGGTGCATTTTTGCAATCCAGAGACATCAAGTTTGAAGGGGAACTTCCAGGAAGCCTATCTTCTTCAATTTTTGGCCAAACGAGGTGCCAAAAAAGCCCAGCTAGGGGTTTTTGGATGTTCTGAAGCCATTGGAGCCATCTATTTGGAATTTTGAGCATTGTAAAGAACATATTTTATCACTTTGAGAAAATAATACAAAATATCCATTGGAGGTTGGACCAGGAAATGTAGCCCAAGGGAGGGGTGAACTCCTTTATCATTTGTTGTGTAATGTGTTTTCTGTTCACTGTTATTTGCTACTATTTATATGCATCTTGATTGTGTAATTTCTATAAAAGTTGTGTTTGCAAAATTGATCCATTTGCATTTGAACACATGAATTAAAACTTGCAAATATTTTCAAGAATACAAGTCTTTATCATTTTCAGATCAAGTTGGTATCAGAGCTTAGGTTTTTGAAGACTTGATTATTTGCAAGTGTTTTTTTTTCTGATGCTCACAAGGTTGAAACTCACAAGAGGAGAAGGTCAACTTGTAGAGTCAAGTTCTCATCCTTCAAGAA
>JZKD02S1738372.1:42173-90938 GCA_000966675.3 Picea glauca | reverse complement strand
GTTGTTGTTGTTGTTGTTGTTGTTGGAGAGCGTGCTCATAAAAAACTCTTTTCACACAAGTTGTTGTTGTTGAAGATGGCCTTGGAGTGCATGCTAAAAAAAAACTCTTTTCACACAAGAAAAAAATTTCGCTTCTCGATGACAAGAAGGGTTAGATTTCGGTTAGCTTACCCGGAAGATGCACCTTTTCCTATCTGTTTCTAATTTGCCGAGATCACACAGGGCGTGGGGAAAAGAGCATACGTAGATATAAAAGAGTAGCAACCTAGAAATAAAAAAATACAAAACCGAAATAAAACCAAAATACTTCTCTGCAAAAAAATAAAAAAATGCGTATTCAAACTTTATACCTCCGGATTTGACTGTAATGGTTGTATCTTGGGAAAAAAAAAACCTTTTCGAGTGAAACAAAAAGTGTTCCTGAATGAAACGAGTTCTCTGGACGCAATGGAATAGTCCTCTCATCCCAGAAATGTACGAAAATGATATAAAATGAATATGAGGAAACTCGGCTTCACGATCTCGATCTACAACAGGAGCAGGTCTTCAAATAGGCTTTGATACCATGTTCGACAACATAGGTATTCCAACAAAGGAAGAAAAACTTCAGTAACCACTCACATAACCATATCAAAGATCAACACAATGATGTTTTCATGTGGTAAAACCCCTACAGGGAAACATCCACGACCCCAGCCAATGCGGCCACTTGGAGCAGTTTATTAATGCAAAGAAAAATAATACAGGGAGATTTTACAAGATTGTTTCTCACAATCGATCATCGGCAAATGACCCTCCATGATCTTTAAATAAATATTATGGACCAATTGGGTGTTAATCCACAGATCAATGGTCGTTAAGATTGAGGTTAGTATGAACCGTTGGATCACTCTATGTCGAGAACATATCATGACCGTCGGATTTGCTAACTACAAATGCATACTAATGCATACTAAAGAAACACACTAGAAAACACACTTTTACCTAACGAAACAATAGACCAAGTAGATCTTAACTAAATCCTAAGTGTCTAAATATCCTAACATTATACACCCCTCTACCTACCCCAAAATAGACCCCATGATTATGTTTACATGTAGTGTTGTTTAACCCTTAAAGATAAAAACACAACCAAATATATAGAGAATATAATTGCAAATTAACCATAAAAAATAAAATAAGATAAAATCTTTAAAGATTCCCTTGTATATTGATAATGCAAAGAAGAATACAATGTTCAATTACCTATTAAGGTGGGACGACCTTCCATTGATAAGAGCTCCAAATACACAACACAAGACAAACATTCCATAGTCTCCTATCTATTTAAATAATGTTTCCATAGAAGACAAACTAACTACATGTGGTCCCATCACTAATGGGCACCAACTAACTAGTGGGACTTATGAAGTGAACCCTTTTACATTGAGTAACTATCCACTACTATCCAATGGGATATATTCAAAGAGGATGGCCTTATACAATAGTTGACTAAATCCTATGTAGCCTAAGGTAGGGATCTTAGGGCAGGACCCTAACATGCCCCCCCTTCAAAAATAATGTTGTCCTCAAGGTTGAAGATGAGAAAATTATTGCAGGATCATGGTTGGTTCCCATGTGGCATATTCGTATGGATGTCTTTCCACTAGATCAATACTTCAGTTATCATGTGATGGTGTAATTGACATTCTCTAGCATCGAATATCGTTTCCAGAAAAATCCAAATGGAACTTTCTTCATCAAGTTTTGGTAGGCTAGTTTTCACCTTGTAGTTTGATCCCCTGACCTTTTTTATCCAAAAAACATGAAAAAATGGATTAATCTTGGAGAGGGATAGAAGAGCCAGTTTGTAGGCCACTTGTCCAATGCACTAATGATCTCATAGGGTCCATATAACTTGGGTGCTAATTGCTAAGGTGTTTTGTCTTTGAGTGATGTTTGCTTACAGGGTTGATGTTGAACAAACACTTGATCCCCTACTACAAATGAATGGCTTCTCTAGTGTGGAGTTTTTGATCCATTGCATAAACCTTGGAAATGCTTGGTAAATATGAAGTGATTGACAATGATTTTTCCTCGTAAAACAATTCATATGGGGTCATTTTGGTAGCTCCATGATAAGAGGCATTGTACCACTATTTTTGTAAGGGAATCCATTGTTCCCACTGGTGTGGTTTTTCAGAGGAAAAACATCTCAAATAGGTTTATGGACACTTTTTTACCACTTCAATTTGACCATCTATTTGGGGGTGGTACACAATGCTCATTTTTCATTAGGTACCTTGTAGTTTAAATAGTTCTTTCCAAAATTTTCTAGTTAAGGTAGTGTTGACGGGGAAAAATTCATTCTGCAACAGTGAGGGGTTCTCCCTAGTGCACGATACCAATTAGAGTATGCACCGTTTGGTTTAGGAGACCCATCCGAAATTTGGCTCGACTACCATTGGTTGTTATGAGGGTGAAAATGGATGGTTATGCAATGCAAAGATGTATATGAAGACTATGTATGAAAATAAATCTAATCTATTTATAATCTATCATATTATGTCCCAGCTAGGAGCGACCTATAGTAACCAAATTATATATAAATGAAACTAAAATCTTCCAGGATCCTCACATAGATAAATGAAATAAAGGTGAAAAGTTAGAAACATGAATACACATACGTATAACCAGAAAAGTCTAAATTATATTTCTGCATACATTAACAACTCGTGAGCTCAAGACTTAAAAATATAAGAAAGAATAACAATATTGTAACATAACATTGTGTGCATCAAATTAGTATATCAACAAACATTTTTCTTACAATCCATGTGATCAAAATACATTCTACTTGAAGAAGTTCACAATAAAATCAGCCACACAAACAAGTTCTTCTCTCTTTCAAAAACTCACCCCGAGGGATTCTCAATATTCATCAAAGCAATATATGTCCTTGAATTATTTCTTGAGTTTATATAATGCTTGAAGAATATTTCAAAAATGGGTCTCTGCTTCTATTAACATTCCTTTTCCTAATTGTTTTGTGACTCTTTGTATTCCCCTAAAGAAGTCGTTACAAAGATGTTCATCTCCACTCTTCTTGATGACAAGTGTACAAAGAAAAGACAAAATTGGGAGTAGTTCAGAAAAGACAAAATAGGGAGCATGTAATAGCAATTTCAAATTTTCTATTTTGTCCTTTTATGGATTCTTGTCCAGGAGGTATGCTACCCATATTTCTAGATGATCATGCAAATAAACGAGTCTACGATATGCAATCTCTTCTATGGTGGTCGTGTGCATCACCATGTTGTCATCGAGGGTTTGCATATCCTTCGGTAATGTAGTCACGAATTCCTGGACCATAGTATGGAATTTTTTCAGTTGAATGAGATGTTGTTCTATGAGGTCCATTGTTACTATGGTGTCTACCTCGATGACTCTTCATCTATGACTCGTGCTATCTTGTACTTTGTCAATGAATTCTTCCATTATAAGATTTTTTCGAGCTCCTCTAGTTGGGGAAGTAGGCATAACTTGAGTAATTATTGTGCCACTTTATGTATGTGAGAAAATATTTCCATTGAGTTGGTATTTTCCTTATCTACATTTTGTCCCAATTGCTGGCAATGGTCCAGTGCATAGGTGTCAATTTTTCTTTCCCTGGGTGAGGGGTGATATAGCTTTGTTGGTGCATCTAGGTTTTCTGTGATCCATGTATCAATATTGTTCATGTCCCCCTGGATAATGTTGAACTATGTGAGTTTGGTTTGCACCATTCTATGTTGGTCTATGACAATAGAAGCTAAGTCCTAGAACATGTCCAGGTGAGCATACATGTCCATAAGGGATTCTTCAAGCTCAGTCCTAACTTTTTCTGTGCTTGCCTTGAAATTTTGTAGGCTTCCCTCATCCATATTTATCTATCTAAGCTTATCCTCTAACTCCCTAATCCTTTCTTCTTTTACCAAATTTTGCTGGTGCAAATTATGGATGTTATCCTCTATGGCATTCCAAAAAGAGGATCCAACTGAGGCTATGGCTACTAGATCCTTGCTGATGTGTTCTGTTATAGGAATATTTGTAATGACTGAAATTGGGTTCCCCCTATTATTGGTACTTTCTTCTCTTGTTGTTGTAAAATTGTTCCTTATGCTTTGTCATATACGAAATTCCTCAGGTTGGGTACAACATTTGGCCTGAATGGAGTATTGAGTCCCAAACTTAGTCCACTAGATTGTGTGATGTCCGATGGCACCGGTTGTTGATATCTCAAGGATATCAGTGTCCATTGGGAATATCTCACTATTTCTAGCATGTTCATCTTTGTTTCTTTGTTCTTCCTCTATTTTTTTATCCACCGCCTCCTTTTTTGTTTTCTATGCTTCCTTTGCCACAACTTTTTATGTTATTTCCTTTTTCTTGACTTCCTTCTAGGAAGCTACCTTTGCTGCAACCTCTACTTTATCTTTTTATTTAGCTTCTTCAACAATTTTCATCTTTTTCTCAGTGGCGTTGTTCTTTTTCTTGTGAACCTTCTTTTTCTTCCTCCTCTTTTTATATTTCAGAGTCTCTTCCTCCTCCATTGATCCTGATTGTGTAGAAGGGAAAATGAGAGATGTATTCCCTACTGCCTCTTCCTATGTTTTATTTCTAGATTCTTCCCCCGCTTTATCCTCATCCAAAATCCTCCCTATGGGCTTGCCTCATCTCTTTAAGGTCACCTCGTCATAAGTTATTGTGTTGCGATGTACCTCCTCATCCTCCCATACTTTTGTGGTGTTTTCCCAAGGAAGGACTACCTTATTGAAATGTTCTTTTACGATCCCCTTTGGGTCATGTCTCATGAACCTCTCCTCTCCAAAATGGTATGAGAGTAAGGTTTTTACTTCTTCCTGTTCTTCCTTGGTGCTCAAAAAATGAGTATACACCAATGTACAGTGGGAGAGGTGGCCATATTGCCTTCTTTCCTCTGTATAACATTCCTCCTACTTCATGGATCATTGTTTGATAGGACAGCTCCTGGAGTACTAGCTTGTATGGCACAAACTGAGGGAGGATATGGGGGGATCTTGTGGCACCGTACTTCCTAATATAAGTATCATGATCCATAAGGTACCAATCCTTGATCCTTTTATGACAACTATCTCCTTTTCATTCATACATGGGGTTGACGTGCAAAATATGAACTTGTACAGGGGAGCTAAAAATTGCTCACAGATCTTTTTGTATTCTGACTTGTACTTGGTCTCCCATAACACTTTGCAGTATATGTGAATGGCTTCATCTGATAGTTTCCATTTCCACCCCATCTTTAGGTATTGGTGTGGAACACACATGATGTCCACGAGGTATGAAGACATGTGGAAAATTGGGAAAGTTCTCGACTGAGCTTCTACAACTATAGTTATGGCTTCTGTCAAGTTGGCAATTAAGATGTCATCCTAGTTAAACGATAATCGTTCATCCATGCAATAAAAAAATCATATGCATGTATGAAAAGGAGAACTGAGAGGCATCTCACCCCCCATATATCCTTCATAACATGGATACCATATATTGATAAGGTCTCCTTAGTGTTTTCATAGGGTACTCTCCCCTGGGTCTAAGTTTTAATTGCTTGTCTGGATTGTACCACCTGGGGAATAACTCCTTCACCATGTATTCAAACTCAGGGAGGAGTTTTTTTTCCAACTTCTTAGTCCCCGTCTTGAGATGATAGCATATTTCTAAGTATTCGAGCCAAAATGATGTTGTGGGTTCACTTTGAGATTTTCATACATTTATGTTCCCCCCCAAATATACATGATTCAATATCCAAGTGATGGCGTCAACGCAAGGGAAAAAAATAGCATGGGTTTCTACTATGAATATTACAAACCTTCTAATATTCTTGAAGATATTTAGTTCATCCTGGTCTTCAACATTAGTGGAAAAGCTCTACTTTTTGAACATATAATACACATCACCCCATCTAAGTGCATCCCCTTCATTTTCTAGGAGTCCAAAGGTGTCATCATACATGGCCCCAACCACGTTCGAATCATCTTCAATTTTTTGGCCAATTCCAGAGGCTTCGGTGCTAGGTAATTTACTAGTCGCTTACTTTCTCAGAGAAATGTATAAATTCGCAAGGTGAAGATGGGATTAGTGTAAAGATGAAAGCATGACTGATACATGAAACTAATATGTCTGAGTATCTTCAACTACTTGAAGATTCGCTTGAGCTGATGCTGGGTGGAATATTGTCATCCGATGATGAGAGTATACTTGCAGGCATGGCAAGCACTTTGGTGAGATATGGAGATGGAACCAAGTCATAAGAGGTTCAAAAGGCCAAAATTGGAAGGGTTAGTGCCAACTTCTCCAATGAAATGGTATGAAATTTAGAGAATTTAGTTACAATTTCTTTGAAGGACATCAAAAAGGTTAATGTGAAAGATTCTAATAGACTTTAGTGTGCATCGACCAAGTTAATATTAGGCTTGCTGGTGAAGGGTTGAAGTCATGGAAAATGAACAAATTTGTTCTTAATTCCTCTGAGGTATAGGAGGAGTTGATAGGAACTCCTCAAATGTATCGTAGGATTCTACGTTAAGTACTACGAATGGTTATAGAAAAAATCGAGGAAGTTTATGTGAAATTCATCGATGACTATCAAAATAGTTCATGGGAAGTCTCCAAATGATATCAAAAGTTTTAACACCAAGGTTGTCGATCTACCAAGGAATTTATCAAAAATCGGTTAAGTATCGAAAGAGGTTGAGCCCGTGAGGGGTGAGGCTACTTGTGAGGGATTAGCTTTGTTATTCATTGAGAATCGGTATCTTAAGATTATGGATAGGCTGAGTTTTCAATTGGTAGTTTCTATATCAGTGGTGAGGGAAGGAAATAAGTTTGCACTCTTTCCTGATAACCAGGATTTAGGGTTTTTTGGGTCATATTTGTGACAAGTCCATGGCCAAAGAAATCATGTAAGGAACTATTATGATATCTCTGTGGTCTGTAGAGGTAGGATTGAGAGTTTATTATATCCCGGGAGGAATGGGAAATATTGTTGGATGAGTAGAGGAATTATACTATGAAATTTTTGGGGAACTCGGTCCAAAAGGATAGATAACAAACTTAAAATGTGACCACAAAAACCCTAAACCTAGAAAGATTGCAAGAATGGGCATCGAGGGCTTACCTGGTGCTCACAGACACATGGACGATCGTGATAGGCGGAATGTTATCGTGTTTGTGGGAAATCGAAAAGAAAATCATTTCATTTCGCATTCCTAGTTTTGCAGTGGACATAAGTGAAATAATGAGGGAAGAAAAGCTTCTTTTATAAGTGTTTGGGAGCATTAATTGCAACATAATATTTTAGGAATAATCGGTGGAGTTAACTGAAGGTATTTTGATATATATCAAATAAATCTATGGGAAGTCCTATGATACATATCAGAGGACTTGGAACAAAATGTATCGATTCTTGTCAGGGAGAAAATAAGTAACTCCTTCGATGACTATTAAAGTATTTGATGGAAACTCAAGCAATAAAAACATGTTCATGGTGAATTTCACAAAGTTTGTCGATGGTTATCAGGGTGATTGGAGGGAACTCCTCCGATGCATCATAGGAGTTGATAATAAATCCTCTGATGTACATCGAAAGAGTTTTCGTTAAATCACCCAGATAAATTGGGTGAACCAAGTATATCTGTGTCTCTATTATATTTTGTATCTTCTATGTCTTACTTCCGCATTTGTCTTATTTTATTGCTATGCAATCCTTTTTCTTCTAAAAATTGGTATCATAGTAAAATGTAACTCGCAGGCAAAGAGGGTTCTTGGTTCGGGTGGGAGCAATGGAGGAAGATTGAAAGTTTAAAGTCGAGACATTTAATGGCCAAAACTACTAGTTATGGAAGATATAGATGGAAGATTATTTATATCAGAAGGATCTATTCCTACCATTGGGTGGAATAGCAAAGAAGCCAACAACCATGAAGGACTATGAATGGGAGGTTCTTGACAGAAAGGCACTAGGAACGATTCAACTTAGCATGGAAATGTCGATGGCTTTCTATATTTCGAAAGAAAAGACAACGAAGGATATGATGGATGCATTGGATAAACTGTATGAAAATCCCTCGATGTCTAATAAGGTATTTCTAATGAAGAGATTATTTAATATGAAGATGTCAGAAGATGGGTCTGTTGCAAATCATTTAAATGAATTTAGTATAGTTACTAATCAACTAATTTCTGTAAAAGTGGACTTTGATGATGAGGTCGGGGCTCTTCTAATCTTGTGCTCATTGCCAGAAACATGGAATGACTTGGTCATGGATGTAAGTAACTCTGTCTCTGGTTCAAACACTTTAAAATTTGATGATGTTGTTGGTGTTATCCTTAGTGACGAAATGCGACGAAAAAACATAGGTGAGACATAGTTGAAGGAAGAAGATGGAGGTAAAAAGCGGTATAAGGCTAGACTTGTTGTAAAGGGGTTTGCACAAAAGAAAGGTATAGATTTTGATGAAATGTTTTCTTCTGTTGCTAAAATGACTTCAATTAGGACTATTTTAAGTCTTGTGGCAATAGAATATTTACATCTTGGATAGTTAGATGTAAAAACAAATTTTATCCATGGGGATTTGGAGGAAGAGATTTATATGCAACAACCACAGGGGTATGAGGTCAAAGGGAAGGAAAATTTGGTATGCAGGATGAAGAAGATCTTGTATGGCCTAAAGAAAGCTCCAAGGTAGTGGTATTTGAATTTTGACAGGTTTATGACAGAACAAGGTTATAGTAGATGTCATTTTGATCACTGTGGTTATTTTAAAAGGTTATAAAATGGAAGCTATATTATCTTGCTATTGTATGTAGATGACATGCTTGTTGCAGGGTCTAATATGCAGGATATAAATGTGCTCAAGAAGAAATTAGATAATTCATTTGAGATGAAGGATTTGGGTGCTGCAAAGAAAATCCTTGGTATGAGAATAACAAGAGACAAGAAAAAAAAAAATGACATTGTCTCAGGGTGAGTACATAGAGAAGGTATTGGAGAGGTTTCAAATGAAAAATGAAAAACCAGCTAGTACACCTTTGGCCAACCATTTCAAATTAAGGAAATGTGTCCCAAGACATAGGAGAAGATATAATACATGTCGAGGGTCCCTTATTTATCAATAGTTGGCAGCTTGATGTATGTGATGGTTTGCACAAGACCATATATTTCACATGCAGTGGAAGTTGTGAGTAGGTATATGAAAAATCCAGATAAAGAACATTGGGAGGAAATAAAGTGGATTCTTGGGTATTTGATAGATATTGCTACTCATGCATTATGTTTTGGAGGTTCAAACACTGTTCTACATGGATATGTTGATTCATATATGGAAGTTGATAAAGATAGCAGGAGGAGCACCAAATGGTATGTTTTTATTGTAGGTGGAACAAAAGTAAGTTGTATTTTGAAAATGAAAAAGGTTGTTTCACTTTAAAAAACACAAGCAGAGTATGTTGCTGCTATAGAGGCCAGTAAAGAAATGATTTGGTTACAAAGGTTTATGGATGAATTGGGAAAGAAGAAAGAGAATAACGGGTTGTACTGTGACAACAAGAGTTCCATTCATCTTGCAAAGAAATAAACCTTCCCTTCGAAGACTAAGCATATACAACTTAGGTACCATTTCCTACGATCCATCTTAGAAGATGGACATTTGAAGTTGGAAAAGATACACACTAGCCATAATCATGCAGACATGTTAACAAAGGGAGTAACCAGGGAGAAATTGAGTTCTTGCTCAGTTTCAATTGGTCTTCAAGCATGAAAGTGAAGATGAGAAATTTTCCAAGTCTAAGGTGGATCATAGTCCAAAAATTACAACAACGATGGAGTTGCTCTGATTAATCTCCATGTGGGAGATTGTTGGTTGTGGAGCATGATTATCTTCCTGATTCATAGGTATTTATTTTTAGCCATGTTTATACCCATGAATATTGTACACCTAGGAATATTGTACACCCCTCCACGTGGGGAGGTTGCAGGGGGCTCAACGCCCCTACTAGGGGGTCTGGACCCCCCTACTAGGGGGTCTGGGGGCAAGCGGGCCCCCGGAAGAAAATTTGACTTGTAATTGTATATTGTAATTTCATAGTAAATATGGACCATTCATTATAAGGTCACAAATATGACAATAGAAGTTATGTTAGGGTTTTTTTCTCTAGAAGGAAACACTCTTTTATGATGGAATTGTATTTCGGCTATGTATCCTTGCAAATATTGTATTCTAAGAGAGGATACTRTGAGAGAAAGAAGAGGAAGTTACAATGGGTGTGATGTAGGTTGTATCCCTTCATTTGTTGGATAATAATAAAGGAACCACATATATYCGTGTCTCTATTATATTGTGTATATTATGTGTTTTATTTMTGCATTTGTCTTATTTTATTGCTCCACTATCCTRTTTTTCTAATAGGAATTTTGAATGTTTTCCTTTATCCTCATCTGACTTGTCCCATTTGAGGACTAGATATCCAACTTGGAAATATTTCGCACTAACAAATTTCTTATCAAACCAAYGCTTAACGGTCTGTTGATAAGTTTTGAACTTGTGTTTTTCCTTGAAAYGATTTTCTTCTAAGTTCAACAAGGTATCAATACGTCATTMGATGACAAAACATTCTCTCTYGTGAGATTGTTGGGTGAGTTGTAGGGAAGMAAAGTAKATGTTCRAAGGTAAAATAGATTCTTTCTCATAGACAAGAAAATAAAGAGAAGTCCCTATAGAGGCCTTATGGGTAACATGATCRACCCARAGGGAATTGGTTAGATAATTATGCCAGTTTATCTCATGATCAACCACAATTCACTTATGATTCAGATCAGGTTCTTGTTTGTCGATTTATCGAATCCATTGCTCTGAGGGTAATAGTTGGATATGTATTTCAAAGTAATCCCCTTCTCTGAAGAAAATTTAGACAATTTCAATGATGAAAAGTGCATTGCATTATTGAACACAAGAGAGTTAAGCATCCCAAACCTAGTAATAATATGCAGTTCGAGGAAATTCATTACCATTTCATCATTCACCTTGGTTAACAATATTTCTTTAGTCCAAAACATAAAGTAGTTAGTAGCAGTTAAGATATACATGGGTTTTCTTGGATGAATGGGGATTGATCTCACTAATTATGTCCAACCCCCATTGTTTGAAGGATTCTTCAACAAAAAAAAGTTGAAGCAGAACAACTTCCTTATATTCTCTCCCTGCATATTTTTGGCATGCTTCACAACTTCATGAATATGCATGAGCATGCTTGAACATTGTAGGCTAATAGTATCCAACTCTCAATATCTTGTGAGCTATTGTATCTCTTGAAAAATGGCCTCCTTCAGGTCCATTGTGCATATCTTTAAGGACTCTATCAACATCTTAGTTTTCAAGGCATCAAACTAGTACTCCATCATAGTTTTTTCAAAACAAGACACCATGCAACAACTGATATTGTAACGATTTCAGTCTAAGTTCTCTTTTATGCTTGGCATTGAGGTCTTCTGGTGTCATGTCATGATGAATATAATACTTGAGTTAATTATAATACGAGTCTTCAATAGATGGAATGTAAGGACCTTTTTGTATGTACATAGTTGTCTCTTGTTTCCATCCGTACTCTTCTCAATTTTCATCACCCATATCTTGTGTCACCAATTTACAAAGGCCTTGACCTTTAACAATGTTGAATGGTTTAAATTCCATGTCATATTCTTGCAGGGTTGTCATACAATTACCTCATATCTCTCCCAAGTCCCTTTGAACGAAGACGGATCTAACCTCTGGATGAGGGGCAATGACTTTAGTGTGACTCTTCAAAATGTAAGGTTTGAACTGTTTGACTGCTTTGTGAACAATAAAATCTTTCTTGTCTACTGAGGTTAGTTCAGTTCAAAACCTTGTTATCCAGTGCTCATGAAGGTGATGAGATATTCATTTCCTTGTTCATCCTTTTGTGTGAGCACTATTGCAAGGGAATCATTAGGTGCAAAGGTGTACAACAATAAGTCCTTAGTGAAATTTGGACTTCATAGAGATGGTGCAATGACTCTAGTGGATCTAATATTTTCAAAAGCCTCGTTCTCAATGGATGTACATTTGAACTAAACATCTTTCTTAATCATATGTTGAAGCAATTTAGCGATTTTAGTGAAGTCTGGAATGAATCTTCCTACAAAGTTGATATTGCCGAAAAAATACTGCATTGACCTCTTATTATGCAATGGAGGGATTTTCCCCTAGTCCTGCGAAATTCCATATTTAGAAATCACATGCCATAATAGTATACCTTCTGAAACAATGAAAATAATCTTCTTGGGATTCAATGAGATCCTGATGCAGAAGCATCAATGTCATTCGCGCGGAGCAAGACCCATCAACGTCTAGGAATCTATACGAGAGCTCAACGCTGGTAGTTACAACATACATTTTGAAGGTGCCTTAACTCAACGCCGAAATTAATCCCTTGAGGCATGCTTGAAATCAATCCGGGAAATTTTGGAGGAATGCTTGGAGCGAAGTGGGAGTTTCCACTATGGCTCTGGAATGCGACTGATATAGATAGTCGTTATGTAATTCTTAGAGTAGACACGTAGTTAGGGGGACCCTACGAACCCTCTGAGTTAAAAAGATGCTTTGTAAGCCCAAATGATTCTAGTCGGTTGGTAGTTGCATACGGTTGTAAGATGATCATAGATAGCTACAAGTAAAATACAGTTCATAGGAGAATTTTGGGTTTTTTTCAGTTTTTATTTTTTGATTTACAGTTGTAACCATTTTTCACTTCTGAATAGAAAAGAGGAAAATTGATCCAAGGTGTGCTGTGGATACTGTTAGTAATTCTCTATTGTTATGATTTCATGAGTGAATGAGTGATTTCCATTGAAGTAGTGCAAGGTGTGCATATGGAACACAAGGAGTGCATTGGCAGAACCAGTTTCAGTTCTGAAGCTCAGAAGAGGCGATACGAAAATTCCCCTTTGCAAGGAGTGAAAAGAGACTAGTGCAAGGCATGCACAGTCATCCGTGAGAACTTAAACTCTTGCATAAAGATATACTGCGAGGGGAGCACAGAGCCGAGGTTCGACTAGTTATCGAAGGGGAAAAGGTTCAAAAACTTTAAGTTCTTAGAAATCTTCTAATTCTGAGGAAAACATAAGCGATAATGAGGAGAGGATTCAGTCGTTCGATCTGAACACTGAAGAATCAAAACCATCCATCAAGAAGGATGCGTGGCGAACGATCAAAGTTTCACTGACTTGTACTCTGGAGGAGTCAAAGGAGAAAAGCACCAAGGATTCACGAAACCCGAACCCACAATTGAATATGAGCCATTGGGTTCAGGGGAGATCTGGATCGTTGGTGTCTAGGGAGAAATATCAACATTTCAGGGATCGGGAGACTCGAGGTGGAAAACCTCTCAATTTCATGAAACGTGAAGTCACGAAATGCGAAATGTCGACTTGATCGCAGCCGTTGATCAAGGGAAGATATGGGTCGTAGATCTTGGGTCATTGTGATTTCGGTTGTTGGGGAAATAGAGGTAGTGGTCCTCCCAGAGTCGCGAGACGTGAATTCGCGAAACGCAAAATGCAGACTTGATCGCAGTCGTTGATCAAGGGTAGATCTAGGCCATTAATCTCAGGTCATCGTGATTTCGATTGTCGGGGAAATAGAGGTAGCAGTCCTCCCAGAGTCACGAGACGTGAAGTCATGAAATGAAGAACTCTGACTTGATTGCAGTCATTGATCAAGGGCAGATATGGGTCGTAGATCTTGGGTCATCTTGATTTCGGTTGTCAGGGAAATAGAGGTAGTAGTCCTCTTGGAATCGTGAGACACGGAGTCACGACGTACTTTCCATTCAAATCACATGGTCATAGCCGAGGGCATAAGGGAGAAAGGGATTAGTAGGAAGGAGCTAGTGCATGTTTGGCATTGAGACCTGAACAACGCCCAGGGGAAGGCCCGTGGGTCTCATATGACCAATGCCATTCAAGAAAGGACCTGTGTAAGTGATTTTTGGGTCTAGCAGAGGCCCGAAGAGTAAATAGGACTTGAATTATTGATTGATCCTAGATCGAGAGGTCATGCAGCCCTTAGGAGGGGCGGGGGTCTGCGTCAAGTGGTATCAGAGTGAGTTTATGTCTGTATATAGAGGGAATAAGAGGATGAGATAGTCTGATACCATCAAGGGTATCAGAGGCTGAATTTTTTCTTGCAGAAAGAAGACAGAGGAGACAAAAGAACTCGGAGTTGTACTATGTGTGTGACAGAAAGTTGACACAATGCCACCAAGGATACGAGGAGAGAAATCTTTAGCCAAATTAGTTGTAGAAAGGGAGATGTGAGAAGTTTGTGCAAGATTAGAAGCGATGGAGGCAGTGTAAAGAAGATCACCTGACATTGGAGATTTCAGTGATGCAGAAAGCGAAGAAGTTGTTCACGAGAATGTCATCAAAGAAGCTGCAGGAGAGGAGGTTGTTGAGGAATGCTTTCTAAGAGTAGTTGCCAGATTGGGAGGTAGATCCAAGATAGAGGTTCTAATGCATGAAGGCAATTTGGATGTTGAAGAACTGCTGGATTGGATAAGATCCATGGATAGACACTTCAACTATGAATATGTAGATGAAGAGAGAAAGGTGAAGCAAGTTGTCACCAAACTAAAGGGACATGAAGCACTGTGGTGGGATGAACTACAGGATGAGAGAAGAAGAAAAGGCAAGCATAAGATAAAGATTTGGGATAGAATGGTAGCCAAGCTAAAGGCTAATTTCATGCCCAAGGATTATCAGATCAATCTACTCAGGAAGATGCAGAACCTGAGACAAAAAGGGATGATAGTTAAAGAGTATACAAAGGAGGTCTATAGGTTGAACATCAGAACTGGGCAAAGGGAGAGAGACGAAGAAAAATTAGTTCGGTATATAAATGGCCTGAGATATGAAATATAGGATGAGCTTAGTATGATGTCAGTAAAGACAGTAGAGGATGCTTATCATTTTTCACTAAAGGCAGAGGAAAAGTTGGCCAGAAAGAAAATCCAGCGGGGAAGAGGTAAAATCCTTGTCCCAAATAGTGGTAAGGGATTTAACCATGACAGAACACATCAGTCTAAGGACGAGGTTGAGAAACCACACAGTCACTCGAAAAGAGGAGGAAGTTCCCGATAAAGACAGGGTGGTGGAAGAAATTCTTCCATAGGAAGAGGAAGAAGAGGAGGAGGAGACGTAAGATGTTATGGCTATGGAAAAATAGGACACGTGTCTTGGGAATTCCCCGAGAAAAAGAAATAAGGAGGAGAAGCTCACATTTTAGAAGCATAGCGAGGAGATGTTGAAGTAGAAGGAGCAGAGGATGGAAGATCCCTGGTGTTGAGGAAGGTTCTCTTAAAACCATAAGCAGAAGTTGAGAAACCAGTGCAGAGGAATAGTCTCTTCAGAACAACTTGCAAGACTNAGGGAATTGGTTAGATAATTATGCCAGTTTATCTCATGATCAACCACAATTCACTTATGATTCAGATCAGGTTCTTGTTTGTCGATTTATCGAATCCATTGCTCTGAGGGTAATAGTTGGATATGTATTTCAAAGTAATCCCCTTCTCTGAAGAAAATTTAGACAATTTCAATGATGAAAAGTGCATTGCATTATTGAACACAAGAGAGTTAAGCATCCCAAACCTAGTAATAATATGCAGTTCGAGGAAATTCATTACCATTTCATCATTCACCTTGGTTAACAATATTTCTTTAGTCCAAAACATAAAGTAGTTAGTAGCAGTTAAGATATACATGGGTTTTCTTGGATGAATGGGGATTGATCTCACTAATTATGTCCAACCCCCATTGTTTGAAGGATTCTTCAACAAAAAAAAGTTGAAGCAGAACAACTTCCTTATATTCTCTCCCTGCATATTTTTGGCATGCTTCACAACTTCATGAATATGCATGAGCATGCTTGAACATTGTAGGCTAATAGTATCCAACTCTCAATATCTTGTGAGCTATTGTATCTCTTGAAAAATGGCCTCCTTCAGGTCCATTGTGCATATCTTTAAGGACTCTATCAACATCTTAGTTTTCAAGGCATCAAACTAGTACTCCATCATAGTTTTTTCAAAACAAGACACCATGCAACAACTGATATTGTAACGATTTCAGTCTAAGTTCTCTTTTATGCTTGGCATTGAGGTCTTCTGGTGTCATGTCATGATGAATATAATACTTGAGTTAATTATAATACGAGTCTTCAATAGATGGAATGTAAGGACCTTTTTGTATGTACATAGTTGTCTCTTGTTTCCATCCGTACTCTTCTCAATTTTCATCACCCATATCTTGTGTCACCAATTTACAAAGGCCTTGACCTTTAACAATGTTGAATGGTTTAAATTCCATGTCATATTCTTGCAGGGTTGTCATACAATTACCTCATATCTCTCCCAAGTCCCTTTGAACGAAGACGGATCTAACCTCTGGATGAGGGGCAATGACTTTAGTGTGACTCTTCAAAATGTAAGGTTTGAACTGTTTGACTGCTTTGTGAACAATAAAATCTTTCTTGTCTACTGAGGTTAGTTCAGTTCAAAACCTTGTTATCCAGTGCTCATGAAGGTGATGAGATATTCATTTCCTTGTTCATCCTTTTGTGTGAGCACTATTGCAAGGGAATCATTAGGTGCAAAGGTGTACAACAATAAGTCCTTAGTGAAATTTGGACTTCATAGAGATGGTGCAATGACTCTAGTGGATCTAATATTTTCAAAAGCCTCGTTCTCAATGGATGTACATTTGAACTAAACATCTTTCTTAATCATATGTTGAAGCAATTTAGCGATTTTAGTGAAGTCTGGAATGAATCTTCCTACAAAGTTGATATTGCCGAAAAAATACTGCATTGACCTCTTATTATGCAATGGAGGGATTTTCCCCTAGTCCTGCGAAATTCCATATTTAGAAATCACATGCCATAATAGTATACCTTCTGAAACAATGAAAATAATCTTCTTGGGATTCAATGAGATCCTGATGCAGAAGCATCAATGTCATTCGCGCGGAGCAAGACCCATCAACGTCTAGGAATCTATACGAGAGCTCAACGCTGGTAGTTACAACATACATTTTGAAGGTGCCTTAACTCAACGCTGACATTAATCCCTTGAGGCATGCTTGAAATCAAGCCGGGAAATTTTGGAGGAACGCTTGGAGTGAAGTGGGAGTTTCCACTATGGCTCTGGAATGCGAATGATATAGATAGTCGTTATGTAATTCTTAGAGTAGACACGTAGTTAGGGGGACCCTACGAACCCTATGAGTTAAAAAGATGCTTTGTAAGCCCAAATGAGTCTAGTCGGTTGGTAGTTTCATACGGTTGTAAGATGATCATAGATAGCTACAAGTAAAATCCAGTTCATAAGAGAATTTTGGGATTTTTTCAGTTTTTATTTTTTGATTTACAGTTGTAACCATTTTTCACTTCTGAATAGAAAAGAGGAAAATTGATCCAAGGTGTGGTGTGGATACTGCTAGTAATTCTCTATTGTTATTATTTCATGAGTGAATGAGTGATTTCCATTGAAGTAGTGCAAGGTGTGCATATGGAATACAAGGAGTGCATTGGCGGAACCAGTTGCAGTTCTGAAGCTCAGAAGAGGCGATACGAAAATTCCCCTTTGCAAGGAGTGAAAAGAGACTAGTGCAAGGCATGCACAGTCATCTGTGAGAACTTAAACTCTTGCATAAAGATATACTGCGAGGGGAGCACAAAGCCGAGGTTCGACTAGTTATCGAAGGGGAAAAGGTTCAAAACCTTTGAGCGCTTAGAAATCTTCTAAGTCTGAGGAAAACATAAGCGATAATGAGGAGAGGATTCAGTCGTTCGATCTGAACACTGAAGAATCAAAACCATCCATCAAGAAGGATGCGTGGTGAACGATCAACGTTTCACTGACTTGTACTCTGGAGGAGTCAAAGGAGAAAATCACCAAGGATTCACGAAACCCGAACCCACAATTGAATATGAGCCATTAGGTTCAGGGGAGATCTGGATCGTTGGTGTCTAGGGAGAAATATCAACATTTCGGGGATCGGGAGACTCGAGGTGGAAAACCTCTCAATTTCATGAAACGCGAAGTCACGAAATGCAAAATGCCGACTTGATCGCAGCCGTTGATCAAGGGAATATCTGGGTCGTAGATCTTGGGTCATTGTGATTTCGGTTGTTGGGGAAATAGAGGTAGTAGTCCTCCCAGATTCGCGATACGTGAATTCGCGAAACGCAAAATGCAGACTTGATCGCAATCGTTGATCAAGGGTAGATATAGGCCATTAATCTCAGGTCATCGTGATTTCGATTGTCAGGGAAATAGAGGTAGCAGTCCTCCCAGAGTCACGAGACGTGAAGTCATGAAATGAATAACTCCGACTTGATTGCATTCATTGATCAAGGGAAGATATGGGTCGTAGATCTTGGGTCATCTTGATTTCGGTTGTCAGGGAAATAGAGGTAGTAGTCCTCTCGGAATCGTGAGACACGAAGTCACGACGTACTTTCCATTCAAATCACATGGTCATAGCCGAGGGCATAAGGGAGAAAGGGATTAGTAGGAAGGAGCTAGTGCATGTTTGGAATTGAGACCTGAAAAACGCCCAGGGGAAGGCCAGTGGGTCTCATACGACCAATGCCATTGGAGAAAGGACCTGTGTAAGTGATTTTTGGGTCTAGCAGAGGCCCGAAGAGTAAATAGGACTTGAATTATTGATTGATCCTAGACCGATAGGTCATGTAGCCCTTAGGACGGGCGGGGGTCTGCGTCAAGTGGTATCAGAGTGAGTTTATGTCTGTATACAGAGGGAAGAAGAGGATGAGATAGTCTGATACCATCAAGGGTATCAGAGGCTGAATTTTTTCTTGCAGAAAGAAGACAGAGGAGACAAAAGAACTCGGAGTTGTACTATGTGTGTGACAGAAAATTGACACAATGCCACCGAGGAGACGGGGAGAGAAAGCTTTATCCAAATGAGTTGTAGAAAGGGAGATGTGAGAAGTTTGTGCAAGATTAGAAGCGATGGAGGTAGTGTAAAGAAGATCACCTGACATTGGAGATTTCAGCGATGCAGAAAGCAAAGAAGTTGTTCACGAGAATGTCATCAAAGAAGCTGCAGGAGAGGAGGTTGTTGAGGAATGCTTTCTAAGAGCAGTTGCCAGATTGGGAGGCAGAGCCAAGATAGAGGTTCTAATGCATGAAGGAAATTTGGATGTTGAAGAACTGCTGGATTGGATAAGATCCATGGATAGACACTTCAACTATGAATATGTAGATGAAGAGAGAAAGGTGAAGAAAGTTGTCACCGTACTAAAGGGACATGAAGCACTGTGGTGGGATGAACTACAGGCTGAGAGAAGAAGAAAAGGCAAGCAGAATATAAAGAGTTGGGATAGAATGGTAGCCAAGCTAAAGGCTAATTTCATGCCCAAGGATTATCAGGTCAATCTATTCAGGAAGATGCAGAACCTGAGACAAAAAGGGATGATAGTTAAAGAGTATACAAAGGAGGTCTATAGGTTGAACATCAGAACTAGGAAAAGGGAGAGAGACGAAGAAAAATTAGTTCGGTATATAAATGGCCTGAGATATGAAATCTAGGATGAGCTCAGTATGATGTCAGTAAGGACAGTAGAGGATGCTTATCATTTTTCACTAAAGGCAGAGGAAAAGTTGGCCAGAAAGAAAATCCAGCGGGGAAGAGGTAAAAGCCTTGTCCCAAATAGTGGTAAGGGATTTAACCATGACAGAACACATCAGTCTAAGGACGAGGTTGAGAAACCACACAGTCACTCAGAAAGAGGAGGAAGTTCCCGAGAAAGACAGGGTGGTGGAATAAATTCTTCCAGAGGAAGAGGAAGAAGAGGAGGAGGAGACGTAATATGTTATGCCTATGGAAAAATAGGACACATGTCTTGGGAATTCCCCGAGAAAAATAAATAAGTAGTAGAAGCTCACATTTTAGAAGCATAGCGAGGAGATGTTGAAGCAGAAGGAGCAGAGGATGGAAGATCCCTGGTGTTGAGGAAGGTTCTCTTAAAACCATAAGCAGAAGTTGAGAAACCAGTGCAGAGGAATAGTCTCTTCAGAACAACTTGCAAGACTAAAAATAGAGTATGCAAGGTGATAATTGATAGTGGGAGAAATGATAACCTAGTATCCATAGAGATGGTGGATAAATTGGAGCTGGAGACAACTGCACATCCAAGGCCATACAAAGTCTCATAGTTGTAGAAAGGACACTAGGTAACAGTTACTAAACAATTCTTGGTTAATTTTAAGATAAGAGGATNATTAATAGGATTTGCTAATTGATAAAAATGAAAAGAGTCATCTCTTAAGTAGATTGATCCTTAGGTAGACCATCCCCTTAGTTAAACAATACTTCCATTAGCTTTTTTTCCTTGGCTCATACAGTGCCACAACTCTAATTTTACTTACCACGGGTTGGCAATTTAATTGAGGGATTTAGTGCATATAGAATACCCATAATATCACATGTTCAATTATCTAGGTGTCATAAGTCTTCATATCATCAGAAGTCCATGCAAACACATTGCAATACTTCTTGAACAACTGTGTAAATGTGTACTTTTCCTCCTTTGAACAACATGTTCCCAGGTTGACATACTTGGGTTGTTCAGAGGTCCCTAGATTGACTAGAAAATGTATCATGGTTGAACTATTGGTATTTGGATTATCATGCCTTCTAAACTTAGTCTGTAAATCAAATAAATTCTCAAGCACAGTACATTCTTCGGGACACAATTTTTTTTACTTCGCTTGCCTCATCCCGATAATTCTAAAGGTCTTGTTGATGAGTTTCATTGTCAATCACAAAATTTTGGAAGGCATCCGAGCAAGTGAGGAAATTTATAATTTGAGTATAATTATTGAATACTCGCTAGTTCGTGATGTTATTTGGTATTGAAGGATCGAAAATCATTTCAATGGAAAAAACATCATTAGGGGGCATGACCTAAGATGTTGTTTTGGCCAATATATATACGTCAATATTTTTATTACGAGGTATATAAGTAATATTGAATGCATCAAAATAGTATATTAGATTCCATACCTCTTATTGATATGATTTTAGATGCAGTGAAATGAAATGAATGGTGTTTCTTACATGTCGAACGATTATTTCTAGATCACCAAAAACTTTGAGGCACTTCACCTTAAGGTCGATGGCCTTTTTTAATACTTGGACTAAGGATTCGTATTTTGCAGTGTTATTGGTGCATTAAAATTCTAGGTGACATGATATGGGCATCTTATGTTGTTCATGATCAATCAACACACATCTTGCCATGACTCCTTCTTGTGATCTGGATCCATCAAAGAACATGGTCCACATTTTAGTTATTTTAGTTTTGTTAATTGTGCTAAAACCTAAGTTAGTTAATATGGTATAGGCACCATTATGTGTTTGCGGAAGGAGTTTGGATTGCAAATATGGCTATATTTTAGATGTTTGTGCTTCTTTGTGTATCAGATGACAAATTCTGAAACCAGAAAGAAAATCATATTCACACCAAATTCCATGGACATCTATGACATGAAAACCAACTCCAGGGTTGCTACCGGTGAGGTAAATCATCAATCTATATTGTATACATTTTCTGAATTTAGTAAACCAAATTCTGCTTTATTGCTTACCCATCTTGATGAAAGTAGTAGGATATGGAACGAAAGGTTTGAACATTTGAATTTAAGATATATTCAACTTAGCAAGAAAATATTGGTTGATTGTCTACCAGACTTCCATTTCTCCAAGGGAGTATGTGAGGGATGTGTTCTTGGGAAACACCCTCAAGAAAAATTTGAAAAAGGAAAGTCTCAGAGAGCTTCCGCGCCTTTAGATATGATCCATAGTGAACTTATGGGTCCTTTTCTTCATCCATATATCATAAAAAGCGAGGTTTTTTCTCATTTTTGTTGATGATTTCTCATGTTTTACATGGATTTACTCTCTCGAGAAAAAATCTGAGGTCTTTCAACACCTCAAAGATTTCAAAGCCCCGATTGAGACATAGTCCAGAAAGAAAATAAAAATCCTCTGAACTGATAATGGGGGAGAGTATGTCAATCATGAGATCCATAATATTTTCCATGAGGCAGGGATTCAGTTGAAACACACATTTCCCTATACTCTGCAGCAGAACATAGTTGTTGAGTGGAAAAATAGATCTCTAAACGAAATGGCATCTTGCATGTTGCATGCAAAGTCACTACCATAAATACTATGGGCCAAAGAAATTAATTGTACAACAAACATCAAAAATAGATCTCCCCATAGATATGTCAAGGATAAGACCCCCTACAAGGCTTGGAGCGGCCTCAAACCAGAAGTGACCCACTTTCATATTTTTGGTTCACGTGCATGGGCCCAAATTCCCTCTAAAACGAGGAAAGCACTTGATCCACAGAGCACTGAGTGTATTTTTGTTGGATACCTTGATGGTATGAAGGGATATAGACTTATTGATATTTTCTCGGGCTGGCTCATCATTGAGCGAAGTGTCTCGCATGTAGCTTAGTAGTTGCATGAAGACACCTTCAATCTTCCACTTGTCTGATATGATGAACATGTACATGTCGACTCTTCTTCATATGAGATTTTTGATTCAGAGGACTCATACGATTCAGATACAGAGTCAGTACAGTTAGATGTAGATTCAAAGAATCCAGATGCAGTTGCAGAGCTAGAGAAGAGGCCCAAGTGGGGACAAACTATTCTTCAAGATGCAGTGGATCTCGTTGGTGATCCAGCTGATACTAGGAGGACTCAATTTGATTTCGAGGAGCCTTCTATTGCACTCACTTCCAATGAACCATTTCCCTTCAGGCATATTTTCTTGGTTTAGTATTCAGATCCACAATCTTATGTCCAGGTTGTTCGAAATCCCTTTTGGGAATCCGCCATGTAGGAGGAGTACAACTCCCTCATCGAGAACCCAAATTGGGATTTGGTTCCTCTTCCTTCTGGGAGGAAACTTGTCAAATGCAGATGGGTCTACATGACCAAGAGTGCAATGGATGGACATATTAATAGATACAAATCCAAGTTTGTTGCCAAAGGATTTCAACAGGTGCATGGTATTGGCTATGATGAGACCTTTGCTCTAGTAGAAAAGATAGATTCCATATGATTGGCACTTGCCATTGTGACAACCAAGGGATGGGAAATCCATCAGATGGACATGAAGAATGCATTTCTTCATGATGATATCTATGAGGAGATCTATATAAAGCATCCCTAGGGATTTATGCAGGACTCATCTTTGGTATGTCGACTGAAGAAGTCCCTTTATGGCCTCAAGAAGGCTCCGAGGGCATGGTATGCCAAGATGGAATCCTACCTGTTGTCACAGAAACTTGTATATTGTAAATCAAACCCAAATGTATACATGCTCAGGAAAAATTATTTACTTCTACTCTTAGTTTTGTATGTTGATGATTTGTTGATCACTGATTGCTCGACTTCAGTGATTTCTGCAGTCGGGATGATTCTACATGACAGGTTTTTGATGACGAACATGGGTCCACTACACTTCTTCCTTGGACTCGAGATCAATCAGATGCATCAGGCATCAAACTGTCTCAGGCCAAGTATGCACGATATCTCCTTGATAGATTTCACATGAAAAACTGCAAGTCTGCTCCGACTCCTTTCCTATCAGGAGTCAAACTTGAGGATGGCATGGAGACTCCACTGATTGACAACACACTGTACAAACAATAGCTAGTGGGGAGATTATTGTATCTCACACACTCCAGACCAGACCTCTCCTATGCATTTGGCATAGTTTCTAGGTTCATGCAGGAGCCACATGATCTACATTGGAAGGTTGCAAAGTGTATCCTTCGATATGTACATGACACCATCACCTTTGGGATTCATTATGCAATAGAAGGGATGATTTTAGGGGCTAATTTTCTCTCATGGGATAATTTTCCATGGTTTTCCCCAAAAAAGATTCATTATTCTAAAAATGATTCGCCCAAATTCTATAGGATAAAATTATTTTTCCTTAAGAATAGCCAAAATTTTATACAAACTATATAAAATCCTTAGAAATTTGAATATTTTTACAAAAATATCGCCAAACATTTTATAGTTTGCATATGAAGGATTAGTAAGATTCGCCAAGGTTTATACATTTCAAAATAAATTTCCATCCTTAAAATCATCCCTACTCTACATTAGATCTCATCGGGTTTACTGATTCTAACTGGGCTGGTGATAAAACTGATCGCAAGTCCACATCTGGTTACTCGCTCAGTCTTGGTTCTGAGCCTATCTGTTGGTTGAGCAAGAAGTAGGCTAATATTTCTCTTTATTTCAGTCAAGGCAGAGTACAGAGGGGTAGTTAACATAACCATTCAGGCTATGTGGCTACAACATTTTCTCACTAAGTTGGGCATTCAGTTTCATCGATGGATCGTCATATGGTGTGAAAACCATAGCACTCTGAAGTTCTATAGAGATCCAATTAAGAGGTAGTGGATGAAGCACATCGAGATCCACATGCTCTAAATCTGAGACTTAGTACACGAGGGGATCATCGACCTGCAATTTTTTCCTTCAACATAACATACGACATACATCTTCACCAAGACCTTAACTGAGTATAATTTCCATTCTCTGTGAATTCATCTTGGAGTGAAGGACACAGTTGCCTAACAATTGTAGTTCTTTTTTTTACATACATTGTATCTTGAGGGGGGTTTTTTCCCATGAGATTTTCCCTCTTTCCTCACTTTATTTTCAGTGTATCTTTTGTATTTTAGTACCTAGCATGGCCTCGTTGTTGGGACCCATGCTTTATTTTCACCATAGTGATGTTCAGGGGGGGTGTTGGAGTTACTTCACACACACCTAGGATTTATTTTTCCTTAGGTTTTTCCTTGTTTATTAGTCATTATCCAGTATCCTATATTTAGGGGAGAATATTCCACCTAGAGAATATTCTCTTCAGTTGACACTTCAGTTTGACTAGTTGAGTTGAGTCTAGATGTTGCATTGATTTTGTCAACATGCAACATTGGGATCATCACCATGATAATGTGCACTTGCCTTGGGATCATCACCATACTGGTGAATTACCCTTGATTCCTTGATCTACTCCTCACTACACTCTGTTCAGTCAGTTAACTGAATATCGGTTCACTAGTTAACTCAGCGAGGTGGTAGTTCACTCCTGTAACTACCTGAGAGACTAGACTAGGTGGAAGTTCACTCCTGTAATTGTTGGTGTGTGTCGATATCAGTCTAGACCACCACTATGGCACATTGGTTCTCCTCCAATGCGCATTCATTGAGTTATATAGAGTATATCATGTGTAAATTATTCATTATTCATTATGGTTAATGAGAATTATTCTATTATTTCTCTCTTGCTTCTTCTTTCTCAATTTATGTTTGAAAATGTGTGGTATTTTCTAGCTAGAGCTATTATGTGCAGGTTCGACACATTTACAAGGATTCAGTTGTTTTCCTCTCACCAAATTTTCTAATACATACCTTATCAATGTCTTCCAAACAGGTTATGGAATTAGGTGGAAGACTAAAGGACCAAGTAGATGCTCTGCTAGAGAAGGTCTAAGGAAATAATCTACATACCACATCTTCATGTTGTACATTTAGAAAGTGAGTGACTAAGAAGAATTTTTTAATGTGATCCCTTGGTGAGCTAGGTCTATCCGGATCAAACTTGGTAAGGAGCTTGTCATATTTCCTGGGAATTTCATGTAAGGGTCCTGCTAAATTTAGGGATCCTTCATAAATATAAGGTGGGATCACTACCCTTCACTCTTAACATTCCCCCATGATTTGTTCTAGGTTAATCTTAGGGGTTTCATTGTCAAGGTTATGTTCGAATTCAGGAGGGGTAGGGGGAAAACAACTCAAGAGTACTGGAACCTCTTGTAACAAAGTTTTGATGAGGTTTTCTACAAATTCAACAAAAATGTTGGGATGGTTTTCTGGTCATCTTACATGGGTAGCTTTCCTCCTTGGAAGATCTGAAGTTGTTGGTAGCTTACCAAGTAATTTTGCGTAAGCACGGGTGATATGAAGAGTGTAGGAGAACTCTTCTTGTGGCACATGAAACCAAGTTTCTTTATGAGTTTTAGGAATGCCTATGATACTTTCTAGATTAGGGTTCCTATCTTCATAGGTAATCTCATGTTCAAAATAGTGTTTCTTTCATTATATTGACCATGATTATGAAAATCATTTATGTAATCCATACACTTGGCCCTCCTTCTAGTGCCAATTATGTTGACGAGGCACAATTCTTCCTGCAACAGTGAGGGGTTCTCCCCGGTGCACATTCCCAATTAGATTATGCACCGTTTGGTTTAGGAGACCCATCCAAAATTTGGACCAGCTTCCATTTCTAATTATTAGGGTGAAAATGGATCGTTATGTAATGAAAAGATGTAGATAAAGAATATGTATGAAAATAAATATAATCTATTGCTAATCTATCCTATTCTATCCTAGCTAGGAGAGAACTATAGTAGCCAAATGAGATGTAAGTGAAACTAAACTCTGTCAAGAACCTCACACATATAGTTGAAATGAAGGTGAAAAGTTACAAACATAAGCACACATAAATATAACTAGAAAAGTATAAATTATATTTTTTCATACATTAACAACTCATGAGCTCAGGACTTAAAAATATAAGAAAGAATAACAATATTGTAACATGACATTGTGTGCATCATATTATTCTATCAACAAATATTGTTCTTACAATCCATGTGATCAACATACATTCTACTTGAATAAGTTCACAACAAAATCAACCATACATACAAGTTATTCTCTCTTTCAAAAACTGGCCCCAAGGGCTTCTCAATATTCATGAACACAATATATGTCCTTGAATTAGTTATTGAATTTATACAATTATTGAAGATCCTTTCAAAAATGGGTCTCTTTTTCTATTTATATTCCTTTTCCTAGCTATTTTTTTTCTCTTTGTGTTCCCTTAAAGAATTTGTTACAAAAATTTTCATCTCCCCTCTTCTTGATGAGAATTATACAAAGAAAAGATAAAATAGGGAGCATGTGATAAAAAATTTGAATTTTCTATTTTGTTGTTTTATGGATTCATGTCCCGGAGGTATGCTACCTAGATTTCCAGTTGATCATGAAAAGAAACGAGTCTACGGTATGCAAGATCTTCTATGGTGGTCATGTGCATCACCACATTGTCATCGAGGGTTTGCATATCTTTCGATAATGTAGTCATGAATACGTGGACCATAGTATGGAATTATTTTGGTTGAATGAGGTGCTCCTTCCATGGATTTTTTTTCGGTTGAATGCTTCTTCCATCATAATATTTTTCCGAGCTCCCCTATTTGGGGAAGTCGAAATAACTTGATTAATTCTTGTGCCACTTTATGTATGCGAGAATAGTTTTCCATTGATCTGGTAGTTTCCTTGTATGCCTTTTGTCCTAGTTGATGATAGTGGTCCAATGCATACATGTCAGTGTTTCTTTTTCTGGCTGAGGGGTGATAGAGCTCTACTGGTGCATCTGAGTTTTCTATGAACCATGTATCAATGTAGTTCATGCCCTTCTGGATAATGTTGAATTGTGTGAGCTTGGTTTTCACCTGGTCAATGACAATAGTAGATAAGTCCTGGAACATGTGCAAGTGAGAATACATGTTGATAAGGGATTCTTTGAGATCAGTCCTGAATTTTTTTGTGCTTTCCTTGAAACTCTAAAGGTTGCCCTCGTTGATCTTTATCTGTCGAAGCTTCTCCTCTAGCTCCCTAGTCCTTTTTTCTGTTACTAAATTTTGCTGGTGTAAATTCCATACGTTGTCCTCTCTAGCATTCCAAAAAGAGTATCTAGCTAAGGATATGGCTATTGGATCCTTATTGATGTGTTATATTACAAGGATCTATGTAATGACTGAAATCAAGTTCTCTCTTGTTATTGTTACTTTCTTATATTGTTATTGTAAAATTCTTCCTGATGCTTTGTCGTATAAAAAATTCCTCATGTTCGGTACATCATTTTTCCTAAATGGAGTACCGAGTCCCAAAATTAGTCCATTGAATTGTGTGTGTCTGCTGGCACCATTTGTTGATATCTCTGGGATATCAGTGTCCATTGGGGTTGTCTCATTGTTTATAGTTTTTTCATATTTCTTTCTATGTTTTTCCTTTGATGCTCTGTCCACCACCTCCTTTGTTTCTTTCTGTGTTGGCTCTGCTGCAACATTTTCTACTGCTACTGCGTCTGTCACAAATTTTTCTGATGTTGGCTTTTTCCTGTATTCCTTTTGGGTAACAACCTTTGATGCAACCTCTTTAGATTTGGATTTGTATTATTCAACAATTTCCCTCTTTTTATCAGTGTCGTCATTATTTTTCTTTAGAAAATTATCTTTCTTCATCCTATTTTATATTCTAGTGTCTCTTGCTCCTCTCCCAATTTTGATTGTGTAGAATAAAAAACGAGAGATGTATTTCCCACTGCCTCTTCCCCTACTTTAATTTTGGCTTCTTCCCACACTTTATCCTCATCCACAATCCTCCCTAAGGGATTTCTTGGTATCTTTAAGGTGACCTCATTGTAATTTCTTGCACGACGATGTACCTCCTCCTCCTCTTAGAATTCTATGTTGTATTCCCAAGGTAGGTCTACCTTATTGAAATTTTCTTTTACGAACCCCTTTGGGTCATGTCTCCTGAACCTCTCCTCTCCAAACTGGTATGAGAGGAAGGTGTTTACTTCTTCCTGTGCTTGTGTGGTTTTAAAAATTGATTAGACACTAATGTATAGTGGGAGTGGTGGCCATATTTCCTTCCTTCCTCGGTATAACATTCCTCCTACTCCATGGGTCACCATTTGATAGGCCACCTTCTAGATTACTTGCTTTTCTGGAAAAAACCAAGGGAGGAGATGGGGGGATATTTTGGTTCCTTACACCCTGATATAAGTATCTTTATCCATAAGTTACCAATCCCCGATCCTTTTTATGAAAACTATCTCCTTGTTAGTCATACATGGGGCTGACGTGCAAAATATGAACTCGTATAGGGGAGCCAAAAAGTGCTCGCAGATATTCTAGTATTTTGGATTGTACTTGTTCTCCCAAAGCACCTTGCAATATATGTGAATGGATTCATCTAAGGGTTTCCATTTCCACCCCATATTTTGGTATTGGTGTGAAACACGCATGATGTCCATGAGGTACAAAGACATATGGAAACTTGGGAAATTTCTCGACTGAGCTTCTACAACTAGAGTTATGGCTTCTGTCAAGTTGGCGAATATTATGTTATCCCTGTTAAATGATAATACTTCATCCATGTAATAATAAATCAGAGGCATGTGTGACAAGGAAAACTAGGAGGAATCTTTCTCCCCATATATCTTGCATAGCATGAATACCATATATTTATAAGGTATCCTTAGCATTGTAGTAGGCTACCCTCCCCTGGGTCTAAGTTTGAATTTATTTTATGGATTGTACCACCTGGGGAATAACTAAGATGTGTATTTGAAATCAGTGAGGAGTTTTTTGTCCAACTTCTTAGTCCCCTTTTCGAGATGATATCATCTTGCTAAGTCTTCGAGCCGAAATGATGCTATGGGTTCACTTTGAGAGTTAAAGACATATATGTTCCCCAAATCTACACGATTCAATATCCAAGCGATAGTTTCAATGCAAGGGAAAAAAACAACACAGGCTACTACTCTGAATATTCCAAATCTTCTAATGTTCTTGAATATCTTCAGTTCATCCTGGTATTCAACATCAGTGGATGAGTTCTTATTTTTTAACATATGATACACATCACCCCATATTAGTGTATCCCCTTCCTTGTCTATGAGTCCATATGTTTCCTCATACATGGCCCCAACCATGTCTGGTTCATATTCAATTTGTTGGAAACTTCTATAGGCTTTCATGGTAGGTAATTTATTGTTCGCTTTATTTCTCTTAGACATGTCTGAAATTGAAAGGTGAAGATGGGAATAATGCAAAGATAAAAACATGATTGCTATATAAAACTAATCTATCTAAGTATCTTCATCTACCTGAGGATTTGATTGATCTGATTTTGGGTGGAAGATCGTCATCTGATGATGAGAGTATAATGGTAGGAATGATGAGAACTTTGGTGAGGCTTGGAGAAGGAACAACTCAAAAGAGGTTCAAAAGGACAAAATCAGAAGGGTTAGTGCCAAATTATTTGATGAACTGGTTTGAAAATCAAATAAGTTAGTAACAAGTTATATAAAGGCCATCAAAAAGGTTATTCTGAAAGGTTCCTATAGAACTTAATTTTCATCGACCAAGTTAATGTTAGGCTTGCCGATGAAGGGGAGAAGTTGTGGAGAATCGACACAATTGTTCTTAATTCCTCTGATGTATCATAGGAGTGTTGATTAATTGGGTTGGTTGGCGTTGATGTCAACCCTTGAAGCAAGTCCAATAGCAACTTCCACTACTAAGAAATTTTGGCAGCATCTTCCGTAGCTCCAAGAGTATGGTTAAGGGAATTAAGTTTGTTTGATGTACAATGGTATGGATATTAGTGTATTTGCAGGTAAGACTATTCTAGATGGATATGTCATGCCATTTCTATTGATATGTGGAACACCACATAAATCCTCACGGTTAGAGAGTTATGGCCTTTTGAAGTTGGAGAACCCTCATGAGCTATCTAGAAGGTCAAAGAAGTCAAATTATTCTAGAAGCTCCTAGAAGAAGTTGACTAGTCAAATGAGTGAGACTCGGAGTTAATCATGGGTTAAGTTGTTGCAATAAAAAATAATTAAAAATAAATTAGTTGCAACTAGAAGTGGAGAATTTACTTTTTGTATAAAAGTGGGTTATAAGTGGAAAAGTGGTTATAAGTTGGTTATCCCTAAAAGAAGGAAATTGGGTTAATTTGGTTAGAAGGTAACCCCTTGAGGAAGCTAGATGGAAGTATAAATAAGACAGAAAGGCTCTCCTATTAGCACATATTGAGAACATTGAATATCTATTATTGTGTAATGTTTATTGCATGTACTTATTGATACATCTGAAGTTATGCAAGTTTGAGGTAGCATGAAGGGTTCACAACGAAGGTTTCAAAATTGTAGAAATACTGGAAAAAAACCCTAGTTTTTTAGGTGTATGCGGGCTGCATTGGAGAACGACGCGTATGTACAGGAGCTGGAAGTATAATAGGGTGCGTACATGTGGGAAAAACCATGAAATATTGAGTTGTTGAGGGTGCTAGGTTCTTAGAGTCTGAAAGAAACTTTGAGGAAGGTCTACAATGATCAAATACAACAGATCTATCTACAGATTCAAGAGGTATGTCATATTCTATGTGTAGTTGGATATTGTTGTGTACATGAGATATGGTTATGGGGGTTTGAGGATTTTCCCTAGAGATTTTGTTGGATGTATGACACTTACTGTATAAGCCATGTCTACAGAAATGAAATGCTGGTATATTTGGCATTTATCATTGGTACATATTGTTAGTGTTGAGGCACATCTTGTATTTATTGGCACATGGTTGAGGGTTTTTTTGGCACATGGTTGAGATTGTAGTTTTGTATTGGTTCTAAATTTGTTGATGTAGTGTGAGGTTGTATATCAGTGAGGGTTTGATGTCTAGTCCATGTGAGGGTTATTACACTTGTTCGTGATTATACACACATGTATGGCACATGACTAAACAGATATAGATGCACTTGCTTAAGGGATATGTATGAGGATGTATGCATAGGGAACAACTACTGTTTGGATATAGTGTCAGGTTGCAGTTTGATGTGACAGAGGCAAAAAAGGGTCATAGTTTTTCTGGAAGGTGAAAACCCTAGTTTTCAGAAGGCATATGCATGTTGTAGTATAGACAGGTCACGTACATACATAGGATGCAGTATAGATAGGTCACTTACATACACGAGATGCAACAAAGGAAGGTCACATACCTGTTCGGTTTTTTTTGGTAGAGGAAGGTTACAGGTATATCTTGATCATAGGTTATTGGTACATGTTGGTTATAGGTTATTGGCACATATTGGTACAATATTACAGTGGTATATATCACAGTGAAAGTGTGGCAGTGGTTTCATCATTTCACTTATATTTTAGGGAGGTTGGATGTGGAAAGAAGAGGTGGTTGTAGCCACCTTCTGGTTTTAGATGGAGAACATAGGGGGTTGTAGCCTCCTTCTGATTGTAGCCAAAGAATTGGGGAGTTGGAGCTTCCCTCAAGTTGTAGCCTGAAAATATAGGGGGTCAGAGCCTCCTTCYAGTTGCAACTAGAGAAAAAAGGGAGTTGGTGCTTACAATGAATGTGATTCTTAAATACATATAATAAAACACATTTCGTGGTTTTCTCCTGCATTGGGTTTCCACGTAAAAATACRGGTGTATTGTGTATATATATGATTGTTCATTGTTCATGGTTTATTTACTCCGCACTTATTGAATGATAATGKTATATTGATCACAAAGATAAATAACACTTACATACTAYGGTTAAAAGGATYAAAAATTTCTATTACTGATTCACCCTTCTCTTAGTAATCCAACAATTGAAATGAGAGCAGGTTCCTTCAGAAATCAATTTAACCATTGGAAGGTAGATCGTGGAGAGAAACAATATGTACAAATGGAATACCACAATTTGATGGACACAACTATGCATTTTGGAGCATATGGATGAAAACATATGTACAAGCACATGGATTTTAGGTTTGGCAATCAATTGTACATGGATATAAAGAACCCGTCATTCCACCAACAAATGAAAATGGAAGAAAACTCAGTTGAAACAATTCAAAAGAAAAAAATACTCTTCTGAATGGTGTTCATGATTCAGTATATGGAAATGTCATGCATTGGAGCTCCGCAAAGGAGATTTGGGAAAAACTTCAGAATGTTTATGAAGGAGATGAAAAAGTTAAGGCAACAAAGATTAAAAATTACAGAGGTCAATTTGAACAACTGAAGATGAAGAAAGATGAGAATATTGCAGCTTACTTCTTCTGAGTTGATGAAACAATGAATGCAATTAGAGGATTGGGAGAAGAAGTGGATGAATCTACAATTGTTCAAAAGGTACTAAGATATCTTCCAATGAGAGGATTGGGAGAAGAAGTGGATGAATCTATAATTGTTCAAAAGGTACTATAAGAAAGAACAGATATGGGTTCTATAAGCATGAATGAACTACATGTAATTTTCACATCCTATGAAATGAGGACCGAATAGGAGAATCCAGTTACAAAATAAGCAACATTAAAAGCATCCAAGAATTCAAAGAAAAAGGGTAAGCAAAAGGAAAAAGAAGATAGAAACAACAGTGACATCTTAGAAGACGATGAAGAAGTAGTGAACTTCATCAGAAGACTGAAAAAGGGAACCGGCGATACATGGAGAGGTAAGCTTCCATTGATTTGTTTTAATTGTGATGGTATTGGTAACTTTTCTAACAAATTTCCTCACACAAAAAAGAAAAGAAATGAAGAAGATGATTCAAATAGAAAAAAAATATACAAAGGAAAAATAACCAAAAATAAAGTCTTCAAGAAACGTTTTTGCACCAAAGAAGACAATTCCTCGTCAGACGAAGATGAAGTCAGTGAAAGTGAGACAAAAAGAGTTCTATTCATGGTAGTATAAGAATCTGATAAAGAATACATTGAAGAAGAATATGAAGAGGAATAAGTTGACTCCATAGAAGAATTTTTTAGTTCCATAGATGTTATAAAAGAATAAAAGAAGAAAAACAAGTCACTACAAGTGGAACTAAAAATAAAAGAGGAAACACAAAATTCCAACTATGAAGAATTAGAGAAGATGATATCTAATTTAAAAATTCAAGTTGAATAAGACAAAATAATCGAAGAAGCACTCAAAGAACAATTGGAAGAAAAAGATAGGATCATTGGAAATTTAGAAGCAAAGATTGTCACATTGAGAAAATATCTTCAAAAGAAAAACATGCAGAATAGTTCTAAAGTTTTGGATAACATTATCAACAGTCAAAGACCAAATCATGACAAGTTCGGACTTGGATATAATAAGATAGAAAAGGGATCAAGCTCCAAAGCAACAGATCAAGAAACACATCAAGAAGTTATGCAGAGACAATCATGGGAGACAAGAAGTTTCACAAGGAAGATTACATGGACACTCCTCCACCTAAAAGATTCAGATTTTAGAATCAATGATAGTGAGAAACAAGTATGCCTCAAGAAGAACATGGATTCAAAAGAGTAACTCCTTTCAGAAGATATTCAACTCCTAGGTATCAAACTGTATTTTTTGTTTTATGTTATTCATGTAATAATTTTGGACATAAAGTTGTAAATTGTAGAGAAAATAACAGAAACCGAAACAACTATGAAATTCATGCACTAAAAACGGTTATCCAAGAAGGTATAGTGAAACACAAAAAAAAAGATACAACATGTTTGAATCTTTGAGAAGTGAAGTATATTGCTACAAGTGAAAAAACTTTGGACACATGGCCAAAGATTGTAGAATGATAGTTCCTCCTAGATAATCACAACAGAATAACAACAGTCATAGACAGGAACCTCAATAGAGAATATGGATAAGAAGGTAGAATCAGTATAACAATGAAGAATGCACACTTTCTCTACAATATAAACACAAGAAACGTGGTTGTTATTTTGACAGTGGTTGCTCAAAGAATATGACAGGTGATGATGACATGTTTCTAACATTGAGAAAGGAAATAGATGGATCAGTCTCCTTTGGAAATGATGACTCAACTCGTATCATTGGAAAGGGCACAACCAAAATTGGAAACAAGGATACCAAAGAAGAAAATGTTCTACTAGTGGAATATATGAAACATAATCTTCTAAGTGTAATTCAAATGTGTGACTAAGGTCACAAACTTATGTTCAATTCACATAAGTGTGAAATAAGAAAAGCAGGTTCAGGAAAACTAGTTGCAACAACGGTAAGAACTTCAAGAAACATATATGTATTAAGTGAAATTGGAAATGAAAAGTGTTTTCTAGGAAAGGAAGATGAAGTTTGGCTACGGCACAGAAGAATGGTTCACATAAACTTCAAAAACCTCATCAAAGTAAACAAAAAATAAACAATCATAGAAATGCCTCGGATCACGAAGCCAACCAACACATTATGCAAGCATTGTCAAAAAGGAAAGGAAACAAAGACCATGTTCAAATCAAAGGAATACTCCACAATAAGACCACTGGAAATTGTGCATACTGATCTAGTTGGACCAACTAGAACAAAGGGATTAAAAGTTGAGAAATAGTTTATGTTATTGGTTGATGATTATACAAGGATGATTACAATTTGTTTTCTTAGGAAGAAATCAAAAGAATTTGAAAAATACAAGGAAATGGTTGAAAATGAAATGGATTCAAAAATCAAATGTTTGAGATATAATAATGGAGGAGAGCTTACTTCAAAGTAATTTATGGATTTTTGTAGCAAGCATGGAAAAAAAAAAGGAATTTCTTTGTTGCTAGGACACCTCAACAGAATGGAGTTTTCGAAAGGAAGAACATGACAGTACAACAAATGACTTTAACAATGTTAATGGATTCTAAATTGACGGATATATTTTGGACACATGTAGTGCATACAATAGTTCACATTCAAAGCAAAGTAATTCTCATAAACAACATTGATAAAAATCCCTACGAGCTATGTAAAGGAAGACCAACGAATGTGAATCACTTCAACAGTTTTGGAAGAAAATGCTACATCAAAAGAGAAGATGGCATAATGGGAAAGTTTGATTCCCATGTGGACAAAGGAATACTTGTTGGGTACTTGAGTACAAGGAAAGCATACAAATGTTTTAATCTAAGGCTCAACAAAGTTGTGGAATGCAAAAATTGATGATACAGGTGGACAGAAAATAAAGGAAGAAGGAAAGGAGTTAGTGGAACAAGTTTACGAAGAAGAAGAAGCAAAAGATGAAGAAGAAACATAAGAGGAATATGAATAAGATTAGATAGAAGTAGAAGAGAAAAAAACAACAAGTACCTCCAAATACACCTAGCAAATGAATATAGAAGAATCATCCCTCAGATCAGAATATTGGGAACAAAGATGCGAGAGTTGAGACTAGAAGAAGAATCCATTCACCAGAACAAATGCACCTAGCACTCTTATCCTTGATTCAACCAAACAGTTTTCAAGAAGCCAACAAGGATGAATTCTAGATAAAGGTCATAGATGAAGAGTTGGATTAGATAGAGAAGAATGACACTTGGGAATTGGTTCCAAGACCAAGGTACAACAATGTGATCGAGACAAGGTGGGTCTTCAGAAATAAATTGAATGAAGATGGACATGTTACCAGGAACAAAGATAGATTGGTATGTAAAGGATACACACGGGTTGAAGGTATCAACTTTGATGAGACGTTTTCCCTATTTTCCAGAGTGGAAGCAATTAGATTTATCCTATCTTATGCATGCTCCAAGAATATTAAAGTGTATTAGATGGATGTGAAATCAACAATTCTGAATGGGGAACTAGAATAAGAAGTCTACATTGAGAAACCAAAAGGATTTCAGTTGTCATAGAATGAATATTTTGTGTGCAGGTTGAAGAAGGCCTTATGTTCTAAACAAGCCCCCAAAGCATGGTATTCTAGACTGGATAAATATATACAACAAAAATGGTTCAGAAAACGAAATGCTGACAACAACCTCTACATCAAGGTAACTCAAGATAGTATTTTATTAATTGAAGTTTATGTTGATGATATTATTTCTAGAAGTTATGATGACAGGTTAAGACAAAAATTTGCAAAGGATATGCAAAATGAATTTGAAATGTCATTACTTGAAGAACTATCCTTCTTTCTGGGTCTTTAGATAATCAAAGAAACCAAGGCATTTTTATTTCTCAAATCAAGTATACCAGAGATATGCTAAAGAGGTTTAGAATGCAAGATTGCAAACCATCCAATACTCCTATTCAAACGAGTTGAAAGTTAAGTAAACATGATGATTCAAAGTATTCAGATCAGAGGAAGTATAGGTCAATGATTGGAAGCTTACTTTATGTGACAACACCAATACCAAATGTAATGCAGGAAGTTGGATAAGTGACACAATTTCAAGAAGATACAAAGGAATCACATGTTCTATAAGTGAAGAGGATATTTAGATATCTCAAGGGTACATAAGAATTTGGATTATGGTATCCAAAAAGAAAGGATTTAGAACTTATTTCCTACACAGATGTAGATTGGTCATGTTGCATTGATGACCGAAGAAGAATAAGTGGATCATCATTCTACTTGGGTGAGTGTTTGGTATCTTGGCTAAGAAAGAAATAGTAATCAATATCATTATCTACAGTCGAAGCATAGTATATTGCAACAACAACATGTTGTACATAGGTTCTCTGGATGAAACAAAATCTGATAGATATACAGATTGAGTATGATGAGCCCATTTCAATATATTGTGATAATACAAGTGCCATCAGTATCTCAAAGAATCTAGTGATGCACTCCAAGTCGAAGCACATTCCGATCAAGTATCACTTTCTATGGGAACATGTTGCATAGAAGAACATTAGAGTTCAATATGTGGGAACAAAATAACAGGTTGTGGATACCGTTATAAAACATCTTACAAGGGAAGATTTTGAGTATCCTCGATAGAGACTCGGAGTAATTTCTACTCTAAAATGAATGTTTTTGAATTCTTATATTATATGTATTAGATTTACATGAGGAAGCACCATAAAGAGGACAATTAATTTTGGGGGAGAAGTTTCAAGATGATTTCAGTCAGGGGGAGCAACCCCAAGGACAATTCAGTTAGGGGGAGAAACCTCGATGAGAAGTTACCTTTTCCATTGATGTCAAAGGGAGAGAGATTCATTAGATGCAGGATAGAGAGCACATAGGAATGTTTCCAAGGGGAGAGATGGTCACATGGAGATCATGAGCGATATGAATTCAATGTTGCATCAGAGTGTTTCCATCAATTCCAAAGGGGGAAATTCTTGATTAATTGGGTTGGTTGTAATTGATTTAAACCATTGAAGAAGGTCTGGTAGCAAATTATGTAGCTAAGCAAGTTTGGTATCAACTTTTGTAGCTCGAACAATATGGCTAAGGGACTTAAGTTTATTTGATGTATAATGGTATGACGGTTAGTATATTTTCATGTAATACTATTATAGATGGATAGTACATGTCATTCCATGTTCGATGATATGTGGAACGTCACGAAACTCCTCACGGTTAGAGAGTTATGGCCTTGTGAAGTTGGAGAACCCTCATGAACTATCTAGAAGGTCAAAGAAATCAAATTATTCTAGAAGATCCTAGAAGAAGTTGACTAGTCAAATGAGTGAGACTAGGAGTTAATCATGGGTTAAGTTGTTACAATACAAAATAATTAAAAATAAATTAGTTTCAACTAGAAGTGGAGAATTTACTATTTGTAGCAAAGTGGGTTAGAAGTGGAAAAGTGGTTAGAAGTGGGTTATCCCTAAAAGAAGGAAATTGGGTTAAGTTGGTTAGAAGGTAACCACTTGAGGAAGCTACATGGAAGTATAAATAAGAGATCAAGGATCTCCTATTAGAACCTATTGAACACATTGAATATCTATTATTGTGTAAGGTTTATTGCAGGTACTCATTGATAGATCTGAAGTTACACGAGTATGAGGTATCATAAAGGGTTGAGGAGGAAAGTTTTAGAATTGAAGAAATACTGAAAAAACCCTAGTTTTTTAGGTGTACGCGGGCTACAATGGAGAAGGGTGCATAAATACGCGGGCTGGTCATGTAACAGGGCACATACATGTGGGAAAATCCATGAAAGATTGAGTTGTTGGGGGTGACAAGTTCTTAGAGTCTGAAAGCAAGCTCCGAGAAAGGTCTATGGTGATCAGGTACAATAGATCTATCTACAGATTCAAAAGGTATGTCATATTCTATGTGTAGTTGGATATTGTTGTGTACATGAGATATGGCTATGGGGGTTTGAGGATTTTCCCTAGAGAGGTTATTGGTTGTATGACACTTATTGTATAAGCCATATCTACAGAAATATAGTGTTGGTATATTTGACATTTATCATTGGTACATCTTGTTAGTGTTGATGAACATCTTGTATTTTTTGGCACATGGTTGAGGGTTTTTGTGGTACATGGTGGGTATCTTGTAGTTGTGAAGTGGTTCTAAAGTTGTTGATGTAGTGTGAGGCTATATATAAGTGAAGGTTTGATGTCTAGTCCATGTGAGGGTTATTACACTTGTTCATGATTATACACACATGTATGGCACATGGCTAAAGAGATATAGATGCACTTGGTTAAGGGATATGTATGAGGATGTATGCATAAGGCACAACTACATTTTGGACACAATGGTAGGTTGTAGGTTGATGTGACATAGGCAGCAAAGGGTCAAAGTTTTCCAGGAAGATGAAAACCCTAGTTTTCAGAAGGCATACACATGATGTAGTATAGACAAGCCACATACATATACATGTTGCATTACAGATAGTTTGCATACATACGCAAGTTGCAACACATACAGGTGGTGTACCTATTGGGGTTTTTTTGGTACAAGAAGGTTACATGTACAGGTTGATCATAGGTTGTTGGTACAAGTTGGTTACAAGTTGTTGGCATATATTGGTACTTGATTACAGTGGTATAACTCACAGTGACAGTGTGGCAATGGTTTCATCATTTCACTTATATTTCAGGGTGGTTGGACGGGGAAAGGATAGGTGGTTATAGCCACCTTCCAGTTGTAGATGGAGAACATAGGGGGTTGTAGCCTCCTTCTAGTTGTAGCTAGAGGATTGGGGAGTTGGAGCTTCCCTCAGGTTGTAGCCTGAAAATATAGGGGGTCAAAGCCTCCTTCCAATTGTAGCTGGAGAACCAAGGAAGTTGGTGCTTCCAATGAATGTAATTCTTAAATACATATAATAAAATTCATTTTGTGGTTTTCTCCTGCATGGGGTTTCCACATAAAAACACTGGTGTACTATGTATGTGTATGATTGTATGATTTTTCATTGTTCATGGTTTATTTACTATGCACTTATTGAATGATAATGGTATATTGATCATAAAGATAATTAACACTTACATAATTGGGTTAAAAGGATTACAAATCTCTATTATTGATTCACCCCCCCTCTCGGTAATCCAACAAGGAGTTGATATGAACTCCTATAATGTATTGGAGGATTTGATGTTAACTGCTCCAAATGGTTATAACACAAATCAAGGAAGTTAATATAAAATTCAACGATGACTATCAAACTAGTTTATGGGAAGTCTCTCGATGGAATCTGAAGTCTTAACTCCAAGGTTGCCAATCTACCAAGGAATTTCGTGAAAATCAGTTAATTCTTGAAAGAGGTTGAGTCCATGAGGGTTAAGGTTACTTGCGAGGGATTAGGTATGTTATTCTTTGAGAATTAGGCTCTTAATATTACCAATAGGCTGAGGTTTCAATTGGTAGTTTCTATATCAATGGTGAGGTAAGGAATCAAGTTTTCGCTCTTTCCTTCTAACAAATATTTAGGATTTCCTAGGTCATATTTGTGACAAGTCCATGGCCAAAGAAATCGTGTAAGGAAGTGTTGTGATAGCCCAGACTGTCGAGTTAGCCTCAGGAGTTTCTTATGGCCTCATAGAATTAGCCAAGGTTGTGGGATGACTAGAGGATTTCTTCTGTGAAAGGTTTGGGGATCCATGTCCAAAAGGATAGATACCAAGCTTAAAATGTGACAACAAAAACCCTAACCCCATAAATATTGCAAGAATGAGCATCAAGGGATTACCTCACGCTCACAAACACGTGGACGATCATGATAGGAGGAATGTTATCATGTTTGTGGGCACTCGAAAAGAAAATTGTTTTGTTGCTTGTTCATGGTTTTGCAACAGACATAAGTGAAAGAATGAGGGAGGAAACACTTCTTTTATAAGTGTTTGGGAGCATTAATTGTGACATAATCGTTTATCCAGAATCGATGGAGTTAATTGCAAGTCTTTCGATATGTATTGGAGAACTTCGTGGGAATTCCTCTGATACATACCGGAGGAATTGGAATGAAAGGTATAGATGCTTGTCAGATAAAAATGAAGTAACTCCTTCGATGACTATTGGAGGAGCTGATGACAAATCACGCGATAAAAACATGTTCGAAGTGAATTTCACAAAGTATGTCGACAATTATAAGGGTGATTGGAGGGAACACCTCTGATGCATCAGAGGAGTTGATGGAAACTCCTTCGATGCATCATAGGAGTGGATGGTAACTCCTAATCTGATGTACATCGGAAGAGTTTTTGTTAAATCACCCGAATATACGAGTTTTAACTTAAACCTCTTCTCAATTGATCGAATTTGAATGATATAAACTTGGGAAAAGTGAAGCTCGAAGAGTGTGCTTAGGTAAAGGGGAAGAATCCATCAAGAAGATACACGTAGAAGAGTCTTCAAAGATAGAAAATACAAGGGGCTCTATTTTCTTGGAAGGATTTTGCAAATCAATTATAGGAAAATGGAGGGTTGTAGTGCCTGACACAATAGACAGGGTTCCAATCCAATATAATGGAGGTGGGCATGGAACATAAATTAAAATATAATCAAGAAAGACTTGGGAAAATAAGTATGGGGTAAAATGATGTGGTAGGGAAAAAAATGAGCATATTTGGAGAGATAATCTACTACTTCCATGATCACAAATTTTTTTCCCACCCTTGGAAGTCGCACTATAAAATCCATAGTGATGTTATCTCATATGTGTGTTGGGATCAATAGTGGATGTAGTGCCCCTAATGTCTTTACTGTCTCCCATTTGTTTCTTTGGTAGGTGTCACATGTGGCCACAAAATCCCATATGTCAATGTTCATCCCCTCCCAAAAGAACAAGCACTTAGTTTGTTCATATGTTTTATGAAATCTAGAGTGACCTGTTGTAGGTGATGAGTGAAATTCCTCTAAGATTATTTGTTTTAGGGAAAAAATATTTACTAGAAAAATGTGTCCTTTATATCACAATGTATCTAGATTCCATGTATACCCCTTAGGAGGGTTGAGACCTTATTTAAGCCTATGGATGAGTTGAATGTTAATTTCATTTTCCAACCATTCTTGATAGGATTCCTCAAGCCAACCTACAATGGGTAAGGATACAGTGAAAAGGGATCCATCCTCCTCAAATTGTTGGGATAAGGAATCAACTACCACATTTTCTTTACCTTTCTTAAATATAATCTCATATTCATAACCTAGTAGCTTGGTGGCCCACTTATGTTGGTCTGGTGAGGATACGTTTTGTTCAAGAAAATGTTTTGGACTATGATGGTCAGTCTTCATCTAGAAACATCACTCGATGAGGTATGGGCACAAAGTCTCTAAAACAAGTAGGATGACCATTATCTCTTTCTCATATATGAATTTACTCAAATGTAAATCATGTAACTACTTAGTGGAACATGCCAAAGGGTTCCCTTATTGCATGAGTTCTACTCCAAGACCTCTTCTTGAGGCATCACATTCCAAGACAAAATTATTAGTAAAATAAGACACATTTAATATTGGAGTTTGTCAAGCCCTAATATTGGCTCACTACCCCTTAATTGGGGCATATTATATTAGTAATGTTATTTTATTTATGTCNGAAATGCTGACAACAACCTCTACATCAAGGTAACTCAAGATAGTATTTTATTAATTGAAGTTTATGTTGATGATATTATTTCTAGAAGTTATGATGACAGGTTAAGACAAAAATTTGCAAAGGATATGCAAAATGAATTTGAAATGTCATTACTTGAAGAACTATCCTTCTTTCTGGGTCTTTAGATAATCAAAGAAACCAAGGCATTTTTATTTCTCAAATCAAGTATACCAGAGATATGCTAAAGAGGTTTAGAATGCAAGATTGCAAACCATCCAATACTCCTATTCAAACGAGTTGAAAGTTAAGTAAACATGATGATTCAAAGTATTCAGATCAGAGGAAGTATAGGTCAATGATTGGAAGCTTACTTTATGTGACAACACCAATACCAAATGTAATGCAGGAAGTTGGATAAGTGACACAATTTCAAGAAGATACAAAGGAATCACATGTTCTATAAGTGAAGAGGATATTTAGATATCTCAAGGGTACATAAGAATTTGGATTATGGTATCCAAAAAGAAAGGATTTAGAACTTATTTCCTACACAGATGTAGATTGGTCATGTTGCATTGATGACCGAAGAAGAATAAGTGGATCATCATTCTACTTGGGTGAGTGTTTGGTATCTTGGCTAAGAAAGAAATAGTAATCAATATCATTATCTACAGTCGAAGCATAGTATATTGCAACAACAACATGTTGTACATAGGTTCTCTGGATGAAACAAAATCTGATAGATATACAGATTGAGTATGATGAGCCCATTTCAATATATTGTGATAATACAAGTGCCATCAGTATCTCAAAGAATCTAGTGATGCACTCCAAGTCGAAGCACATTCCGATCAAGTATCACTTTCTATGGGAACATGTTGCATAGAAGAACATTAGAGTTCAATATGTGGGAACAAAATAACAGGTTGTGGATACCGTTATAAAACATCTTACAAGGGAAGATTTTGAGTATCCTCGATAGAGACTCGGAGTAATTTCTACTCTAAAATGAATGTTTTTGAATTCTTATATTATATGTATTAGATTTACATGAGGAAGCACCATAAAGAGGACAATTAATTTTGGGGGAGAAGTTTCAAGATGATTTCAGTCAGGGGGAGCAACCCCAAGGACAATTCAGTTAGGGGGAGAAACCTCGATGAGAAGTTACCTTTTCCATTGATGTCAAAGGGAGAGAGATTCATTAGATGCAGGATAGAGAGCACATAGGAATGTTTCCAAGGGGAGAGATGGTCACATGGAGATCATGAGCGATATGAATTCAATGTTGCATCAGAGTGTTTCCATCAATTCCAAAGGGGGAAATTCTTGATTAATTGGGTTGGTTGTAATTGATTTAAACCATTGAAGAAGGTCTGGTAGCAAATTATGTAGCTAAGCAAGTTTGGTATCAACTTTTGTAGCTCGAACAATATGGCTAAGGGACTTAAGTTTATTTGATGTATAATGGTATGACGGTTAGTATATTTTCATGTAATACTATTATAGATGGATAGTACATGTCATTCCATGTTCGATGATATGTGGAACGTCACGAAACTCCTCACGGTTAGAGAGTTATGGCCTTGTGAAGTTGGAGAACCCTCATGAACTATCTAGAAGGTCAAAGAAATCAAATTATTCTAGAAGATCCTAGAAGAAGTTGACTAGTCAAATGAGTGAGACTAGGAGTTAATCATGGGTTAAGTTGTTACAATACAAAATAATTAAAAATAAATTAGTTTCAACTAGAAGTGGAGAATTTACTATTTGTAGCAAAGTGGGTTAGAAGTGGAAAAGTGGTTAGAAGTGGGTTATCCCTAAAAGAAGGAAATTGGGTTAAGTTGGTTAGAAGGTAACCACTTGAGGAAGCTACATGGAAGTATAAATAAGAGATCAAGGATCTCCTATTAGAACCTATTGAACACATTGAATATCTATTATTGTGTAAGGTTTATTGCAGGTACTCATTGATAGATCTGAAGTTACACGAGTATGAGGTATCATAAAGGGTTGAGGAGGAAAGTTTTAGAATTGAAGAAATACTGAAAAAACCCTAGTTTTTTAGGTGTACGCGGGCTACAATGGAGAAGGGTGCATAAATACGCGGGCTGGTCATGTAACAGGGCACATACATGTGGGAAAATCCATGAAAGATTGAGTTGTTGGGGGTGACAAGTTCTTAGAGTCTGAAAGCAAGCTCCGAGAAAGGTCTATGGTGATCAGGTACAATAGATCTATCTACAGATTCAAAAGGTATGTCATATTCTATGTGTAGTTGGATATTGTTGTGTACATGAGATATGGCTATGGGGGTTTGAGGATTTTCCCTAGAGAGGTTATTGGTTGTATGACACTTATTGTATAAGCCATATCTACAGAAATATAGTGTTGGTATATTTGACATTTATCATTGGTACATCTTGTTAGTGTTGATGAACATCTTGTATTTTTTGGCACATGGTTGAGGGTTTTTGTGGTACATGGTGGGTATCTTGTAGTTGTGAAGTGGTTCTAAAGTTGTTGATGTAGTGTGAGGCTATATATAAGTGAAGGTTTGATGTCTAGTCCATGTGAGGGTTATTACACTTGTTCATGATTATACACACATGTATGGCACATGGCTAAAGAGATATAGATGCACTTGGTTAAGGGATATGTATGAGGATGTATGCATAAGGCACAACTACATTTTGGACACAATGGTAGGTTGTAGGTTGATGTGACATAGGCAGCAAAGGGTCAAAGTTTTCCAGGAAGATGAAAACCCTAGTTTTCAGAAGGCATACACATGATGTAGTATAGACAAGCCACATACATATACATGTTGCATTACAGATAGTTTGCATACATACGCAAGTTGCAACACATACAGGTGGTGTACCTATTGGGGTTTTTTTGGTACAAGAAGGTTACATGTACAGGTTGATCATAGGTTGTTGGTACAAGTTGGTTACAAGTTGTTGGCATATATTGGTACTTGATTACAGTGGTATAACTCACAGTGACAGTGTGGCAATGGTTTCATCATTTCACTTATATTTCAGGGTGGTTGGACGGGGAAAGGATAGGTGGTTATAGCCACCTTCCAGTTGTAGATGGAGAACATAGGGGGTTGTAGCCTCCTTCTAGTTGTAGCTAGAGGATTGGGGAGTTGGAGCTTCCCTCAGGTTGTAGCCTGAAAATATAGGGGGTCAAAGCCTCCTTCCAATTGTAGCTGGAGAACCAAGGAAGTTGGTGCTTCCAATGAATGTAATTCTTAAATACATATAATAAAATTCATTCTGTGGTTTTCTCCTGCATGGGGTTTCCACATAAAAACACTGGTGTACTATGTATGTGTATGATTGTATGATTGTTCATTGTTCATGGTTTATTTACTATGCACTTATTGAATGATAATGGTATATTGATCATAAAGATAATTAACGCTTACATAATTGGGTTAAAAGGATTACAAATCTCTATTATTGATTCACCCCCCCTCTCAGTAATCCAACAAGGAGTTGATATGAACTCCTATAATGTATTGGAGGATTTGATGTTAACTGCTCCAAATGGTTATAACACAAATCAAGGAAGTTAATATAAAATTCAATGATGACTATCAAACTAGTTTATGGGAAGTCTCTCGATGGAATCTGAAGTCTTAACACCAAGGTTGCCAATCTACCAAGGAATTTCGTGAAAATTAGTTAATTCTTGAAAGAGGTTGAGTCCACGAGGGTTCAGGTTACTTGCGAGGGATTAGGTATGTTATTCTTTGAGAATTAGGCTCTTAATATTACCGATAGGCTGAGGTTTCAATTGGTAGTTTCTATATCAATGGTGAGGTAAGGAATCAAGTTTTCGCTCTTTCCTTCTAACAAATATTTAGGATTTCCTAGGTCATATTTGTGACAAGTCCATGGCCAAAGAAATCGTGTAAGGAAGTGTTGTGATAGCCCAGACTGTCGAGTTAGCCTCAGGAGTTTCTTATGGCCTCATAGAATTAGCCAAGGTTGTGGGATGACTAGAGGATTTCTTCTGTGAAAGGTTTGGGGATCCATGTCCAAAAGGATAGATACCAAGCTTAAAATGTGACAACAAAAACCCTAACCCCATAAATATTGCAAGAATGAGCATCAAGGGATTACCTCACGCTCACAAACACGTGGACGATCATGATAGGAGGAATGTTATCATGTTTGTGGGCACTCGAAAAGAAAATTGTTTTGTTGCTTGTTCATGGTTTTGCAACAGACATAAGTGAAAGAATGAGGGAGGAAACACTTCTTTTATAAGTGTTTGGGAGCATTAATTGTGACATAATCGTTTATCCAGAATCGATGGAGTTAATTGCAAGTCTTTCGATATGTATTGGAGAACTTCGTGGGAATTCCTCTGATACATACCGGAGGAATTGGAATGAAAGGTATAGATGCTTGTCAGATAAAAATGAAGTAACTCCTTCGATGACTATTGGAGGAGCTGATGACAAATCACGCGATAAAAACATGTTCGAAGTGAATTTCACAAAGTATGTCGACAATTATAAGGGTGATTGGAGGGAACACCTCTGATGCATCAGAGGAGTTGATGGAAACTCCTTCGATGCATCATAGGAGTGGATGGTAACTCCTAATCTGATGTACATCGGAAGAGTTTTTGTTAAATCACCCGAATATACGAGTTTTAACTTAAACCTCTTCTCAATTGATCGAATTTGAATGATATAAACTTGGGAAAAGTGAAGCTCGAAGAGTGTGCTTAGGTAAAGGGGAAGAATCCATCAAGAAGATACACGTAGAAGAGTCTTCAAAGATAGAAAATACAAGGGGCTCTATTTTCTTGGAAGGATTTTGCAAATCAATTATAGGAAAATGGAGGGTTGTAGTGCCTGACACAATAGACAGGGTTCCAATCCAATATAATGGAGGTGGGCATGGAACATAAATTAAAATATAATCAAGAAAGACTTGGGAAAATAAGTATGGGGTAAAATGATGTGGTAGGGAAAAAAATGAGCATATTTGGAGAGATAATCTACTACTTCCATGATCACAAATTTTTTTCCCACCCTTGGAAGTCGCACTATAAAATCCATAGTGATGTTATCTCATATGTGTGTTGGGATCAATAGTGGATGTAGTGCCCCTAATGTCTTTACTGTCTCCCATTTGTTTCTTTGGTAGGTGTCACATGTGGCCACAAAATCCCATATGTCAATGTTCATCCCCTCCCAAAAGAACAAGCACTTAGTTTGTTCATATGTTTTATGAAATCTAGAGTGACCTGTTGTAGGTGATGAGTGAAATTCCTCTAAGATTATTTGTTTTAGGGAAAAAATATTTACTAGAAAAATGTGTCCTTTATATCACAATGTATCTAGATTCCATGTATACCCCTTAGGAGGGTTGAGACCTTATTTAAGCCTATGGATGAGTTGAATGTTAATTTCATTTTCCAACCATTCTTGATAGGATTCCTCAAGCCAACCTACAATGGGTAAGGATACAGTGAAAAGGGATCCATCCTCCTCAAATTGTTGGGATAAGGAATCAACTACCACATTTTCTTTACCTTTCTTAAATATAATCTCATATTCATAACCTAGTAGCTTGGTGGCCCACTTATGTTGGTCTGGTGAGGATACGTTTTGTTCAAGAAAATGTTTTGGACTATGATGGTCAGTCTTCATCTAGAAACATCACTCGATGAGGTATGGGCACAAAGTCTCTAAAACAAGTAGGATGACCATTATCTCTTTCTCATATATGAATTTACTCAAATGTAAATCATGTAACTACTTAGTGGAACATGCCAAAGGGTTCCCTTATTGCATGAGTTCTACTCCAAGACCTCTTCTTGAGGCATCACATTCCAAGACAAAATTATTAGTAAAATAAGACACATTTAATATTGGAGTTTGTCAAGCCCTAATATTGGCTCACTACCCCTTAATTGGGGCATATTATATTAGTAATGTTATTTTATTTATGTC
>JZKD02S1738372.1:0-13485 GCA_000966675.3 Picea glauca | reverse complement strand
CACACAATTTTATCTTTTATTGCATTTCCCCAACATCACCTTGGTGACTGTTAGGATATTTAGACACTTAGGAGTTAGTTGAGATCAACATGGTTTAATGTGTTGTTAGGTGAAAATGTGTTTCTTTAGTATGCATTTGTAGTTAGGTAATTTGACGGTCACGATATGTCCCAACATAGAGTGATCCGACAGTTCATATTCTCCTCGATCTTAACAACTACATTGATCATTGGATTCACAATCGATAATCCATGATCTCTATGTAAAGAACATGGAGGGTCATTTGTCGATGATTGATTGTGAGAAACTCTCTTATAAATCTCTATGTAATATTTTCTTTTGCATTAATAAATTGCTCCAAGTGGCCACATTGGCTGGCCCGACTATGGATGCTTCCCCATAGGGGTTTTACCACATAAAAACATTGGTGTGTTGATCTTTGATATGTTTGTGTGAGTGGTTACTGAAGGTGTTCGTCCTATGTTAAAATACCTATGTTGTCCAACAATGACCTCATTGAAGTGTTACATTAGTTTCCTTCTTCACCTTTGAGTTCTTGCAAGTGTAATAAATATAATAAATATATGGATATAAATGATCACCATCCAGTTCAAGATCTATGGCATACATAGATGGCTTTCTTTCTTGGGGACAATAAAGACATGATATAGATATTCATCACTGATCCAAGGAAAGGTCACTCTCCCTAATGTCGCGAGTTGTAACATAAGAAGTAACATTTGTTGTAACATAAGAAGTAACTATAATCACTTAGTGTACGATTACCATCATAGGGTCACTTGGAGTATTGAACTTTCATAGTGTCAGTCACTTGCCATCCGGTTTAAGACCTCCAACATAAATACTTGGTCTAGGCTCATGGTTGGATTGCTAAATTTCTCTATTAGTAGTGCTATGGGTTATTTTAATGGCACCCCCTTTCCTCCATGCTCCCAATTTATGAAATCACTCCTCCTCCCTATTCTTGACATTGACCATTCAATTTTTTTGGAAAAAATAATGAAATTGTGGAATTTTTGTCATGCATGGAGAAAGGTGGAGTTCTTGCAATTTGTCAAAATTTCATAAAATTTATTAAGCGTTGCAATTTTTTTTCAAAATTTGAGCAATTTCATGTAATTTTAACTTCTCCCCTCTTCCATCTTTAAGATTTTTTTCAAAATTTGATCAATTTCATGTAATTTTAACTTCTTCTCCCCTCTTCCATCTTTAAGATGATGTTGGAAATTGCACCCCTCCCAACATAATCATGATGATTTACAAAATCTTTTAAATTTTCAAAATTTTATCACATTTTTCAAAAACTTAAAGATATTTGTAAAATTTTAATGAATTTCGTCCATACAACCCATTCAAAAAATTACTAAAATAGTTGAGAAATTATCTAAATTAAAAAAAAATTAAATTAATCATAAATGATGATTATCACCTTACCAAATACGGAGTCTTTTGACGAAGAAAAGATGTAAAATCTTTGGTTGAGACCTCAAGTACCTATCATATCATACTTTTATATATAAATCATTTGATCTTATCGAAAATTAGGGGTCTGCAACCTCCCCCCAGTCTTAATCTTTAGAAGTGTCCAAGATGCGGCATATAAGAGAGATCTGACAGGATCAGATCTTACCCACTGACGTGGCAACAGGAAAGTATGCAGGGCTCTCCACCGATTGGCCAGAGGATCGTAGGACAATTGCTGTCGGCAACTGCCGAACACAGATTTCCGTCAATAGATTCCCGTCAACACACGGGGAATCCTCGAGGAGAATTAATGTCGACGAAAGAGGGAGAAACGGGGTTTCCCACGGTCAAAGATAGATAGAAATTGGCGGTGCAGGCGGCGGCAATGGCAACGGAGAAGCAGTCGGAGATGACCAGGGCAGATGGAACACCGTCACGGAGAAAACGAGGACAAACTTCCCATGATGACTTCAACGATGTGCAGGTTGGTGGAGGTTGTTGTTTTGCGTCTTCTTGCTTTTCCGTTTCTTTTTCCTCTTTCTTTTTCTCGGCGGTCAGAAGTCACGGAAGGAGTCGAAAACAAACAGCAAAGGTCGAATAAAGCCAAACTTTAAACGAGTTTGGCCCAAATACGGATGGATGCATTTATTGAGTAAAGCTTCAGTTTGGACCGCAGATTTGGAGTTTTTTTGACGTTTTAATGGATAAAAACGGTGTATTTAAAGGCGGAGTCAATGATTTGGCGTAAAATTATAGGGTTATGGCAGCTATTTACTGGATTTGCGCCGGAAAATACGATTTAGCTCGTAATCTTAGGTTTTTATGTGGAAAATTCGTGATGCTTAGCTTTTCAGCTGTTATTTTCTTATTCTTTTTAATTTTTTTTCCGGAGTTGCCAGGCGTAACCGTTAATCTGCAAGATTAAAGATTAAGCCCGCTTTAAGATGGGAATGCTATAATTTTAATTTTGATTTTTTTGACTCTTTTTACACAATTTAGCTCGCAAACTTTGCTTTTTGGGATTAAAAACATGATGCTTAGAATTTTAGTTGTCCTTTATTTATTATTTTTTCCCGTATTTGGCGGAAATGAGATTTAGTTTGTAAAGATAAGTTTTTATTGATAAAAATCATGATGCTATAGCATTTCCGACGTTAGACGTAACAGTTGGATTAAGCCTGCTTTAAGATGGAAATGCTATGTAGTGCATAAGTTTAAAGTTTTTGTTCTTTTTCAGTCCGTGATTTAGTACTAAACTATAAGACTCCTGTGAGCTTTCGTTATCCCTGCCAATTCTCTAGTTTTTGACCGGTGTTTTCTGGTGCCTTTAAGCTTAGAAAGCTTACATCATAACTTTGGTAGGAACTTTTAAAGTCCGTTAAGTAGATTTCTGAAATTTCATGTGTGAACTCGGAAAGTGAAAATAACAGTGGATTTCTATTATTGCAATGTTGAAAACCATGAGGAATCGGTCTAAGAGCCCAGCTTGGGTGCCTGGGGCCGCAGGAAAAGAATATTTATAGCCTCGGAGTAAAAATACGGTTCTCTGACAGTTTCAGGTCATTTCACGGCTCTGTAGCAGTCACCTGAGATTCGAGTACTTTTTCTTGTTGCAGAGTTGTTAGGATGAATTAACTAGGGTAAAATCCGGAGAAAATTCTGAGGAAAGCGATGAAGAATTCTTGGTATTTCTGGATCTGATGGTGGATTGCCATTCGCGGTATTCATGTTTCCTTTAAAGAAAATTCAGTTAGTATCCGCATGTAAATTATTGTAGGAATAGAAGTTGAAGTTTCAGTTCATCTCTGAATGGTTGGGCCTCTACCCTGCAACAAAAAAGTAGTGATAGAGAAAGAAAGGAGCGCTTTTGTGGGGGACGTTCTGTGAATCAGGAAGTTTACACATAAGGTTCTTGCTTTTGATCAATTGCAAGGAATGAAGGCCTCCGACCTGAAACGCGTTCTGTGACTGTAGGTACGGAGACTGTAGAGCTCACCTTCGTATTATCAGAAACTTCTATCAACAAAGTGACATCGCTCTCTGTGAGTTGCTCTGTCTACATCGTGTGTAAAGTAGGCAAATTTTTGTAGAGGTGTAAAGCATAGTTGAGTTATTGGAAAGCTTTACTTGATCTACACTCCGAGAAGACAATCTTTTCTTTTCTCAAAACTGTTCTAGTTCCTCTTTTTTTGAGAAGCATTCTCTATTCCCCTGAACTTTAAAAATAAGAATTCATTTTGATGCCAATTTCATTTAAGATATTTGTCAATTGATCTAAGATGGGGAGAGAGCTGTTCTACTGTATTTTCAAGGCATTGCCAATCCACAACAAGGACTTTTCTTTTCTATTTATGCTACAATTTAAGTTTGCTTAATCCATCTTGTTCTGTCAATGGCCCAAGGATCTATGTGCTTGATGATCTCAGTTGTTCTTGATGTGGGAAATGATGTTCTGTATGCTTCAGCAATGGCATGAGGAACTTGCAGTTAAGGGGATTTAATTAATGAAAGAACTCTTTCTGTTTTTTCTCAGTCATGTTGCCGCGGAATGAAGCTTGTGTTTTTTTGTTCTTTGTAATAAAATTATTTTTCCCGAAATTAAAAGAAGTATTATCGTCTCGCTTAGAATTTGCATCCTATTGTCGCTAATACCATTGTCTTGTGATCAATTATTTAGGATTTCCCAACTCCTTCAGGGTTTCAGAACATTTGCAGACATGTATAATGCTCAATCCTTTCCCGCTGGATTGAACTTGCCACCTACTAGTCTTGGTTGCCCAGGTACAAATGGAGAAGTCCAGTTGGGTTTTTTTCAAGGCTCAACAGATTCACGGAAGGCACAGCAGATGCTACAGCAGTTAAGAAAACAAGCATTAATGAACCTGGATTGCAGAGTTTCTGACGGTAACAATTCTCATTCAGGTGCTATGATGGCACCAATAGGCTTGCCAGAAAATTTTCAAGCATCGGCAGGACTAATGCGCTATAATTCAGCCCCTGGCTCATTCCTTGTATCCCTAGAAGACGATGGTAGTTCTATTCTGCCTCATGTTTCTGGTGCTGGACCTGACAATGCATTGTCTCGAATCCTTTCAAATGATTCTTCACTTACAACAGAGTCCAATTCTGGAGCGATAAAGCATAACGACTGTAGCCAATCTAGCAAAACGGAACCAGAAAATCACTTAGAAGAACACAACAATTATTCTAGAATGGTTGTTCATAACTCTTCCCATCGAAAGAGAAGCTCCGGTAATGTTGCAGAGGAGGATCTGGGCAAACACAATCACGTTGCTTCAGTCCTTGAAAATGGAATGGAGGCGTCCCAAAACAGCTTTTGCAGCTCTCAGATGTCGAAGATGTGCCAAGCTCAAGGTCCCCAGTCTGGTGAACAGCTTATGAACAACACGTTTAAACAGAATCCAGTTCTCTATAACGCTATTGATTCATCGGGTGAAAGACCAGGTAGCCTACCGCTGTCAGCCACGAAGAGTAGCCTTGTTCGGCACAGTAGCTCCCCTGCAGGGGCTTTGTCTCGGATGACTTCTGATGGACAACGAATTCCTGAAAATGGTAAGAAATATACCTATATATCTATACTAATACTGCCTGTTTTGTCTGTCAATGCAAGATAATAAGAGTTCTGTTTTTTAATGTCTCAACCAATCAATCATTTTCCAGGTTATCTGGAAGGAGTCATGACAAATGGTAAAATGGGTGTGAGCACCCTTGCTTCAGAGAATGGTTCATGTGGCACTGCGATTGCGCCAAACAGGGTCAGTCAGCAAATGAATTTTTCACGACAAAGTAGTTCTCCGGCCGGGCTATTGACTCAGCTTTCCATGGATATGGAAATACCAGAGATTGTTGACAAGCTCAACATGAATATGGGTCGCTCTTCTGGCGAGTCATTGGCTAGGTGTAGTTCAGATTCTGCAAGATTAGGCAGTGTGGGTCAAGGTCAGGGATATATTTCAAGTTTATCAACTAGATCTTGGGAGGATGGAACAATGCTTTCTGGGAACTATGAAGGCATACAAAATAGTGCAAACTTCTCAGCAAGGAAACGGGGAAGAGATATAGACGAGAAAATGATTCTTGGTTTAAATCTTCCAGAAAAACTAGTAAGATTTATGTCCTTCACAGTCTACAATCCTGTTCATTCAAATTATCTGTTAAATTTATGTCTTGTACTTGCTTATACCGTCACTGTTCACACCAATTCTGATTTTTAGCTGTCTATGTTAGGAAGGAGAGGCTAGAAGGCATTCGGCATCAGCATTAGCAAATCACCATTTTGGCTTATACGAATCAGGATCTTCAGAAATTGCATTGGAGAAAATTCTGGAAGAATCTGTTCCTTGCAGGATTAGAGCAAAGCGAGGCTGTGCAACACATCCCAGAAGTATTGCAGAGAGGGTCAGTACTGAAGGTTGCTTTAGGAAAATGTTTTTTTTTTTCTTGGGAATTTATCCTGTAGATGTCATAATATTTGGTGTTTTTTATAGTCTTTTCTCACAGATCCAGGCCATAACTATGAGGTATATTTGCAGGTGCGAAGAACACGTATAAGTGATCGAATAAGAAAATTACAGGAGCTTGTACCAAACATGGAAAAAGTAAGAAAATTGGAGCATAATATTCTGAATGTGTTATGCCTAGATTGTAGGTGAATTCTAATGTTTGCGAAAGTTATTACAATTTGTATCTCATTAATAATTATGCCTTTTAACTTCTGGACTCAATGCAGCAAACAAATACTGCAGACATGCTAGATGAGGCTGTTGAATATGTAAAGCTCCTTCAGAAGAAGGTCCAGGTGTGTAGTTTGTCCTTGTTTTCTGATTTTGATACACTCACAGATCCTTAAGGCTCCAACATGTGTTTATTTAGAATCTAACATAGATCCATCTTGGATCTATTAAGCATTCAAATGGTTCTATGCTAGTTTATTGTATTATTATTATTATCTTTATTTTTCATGGTTTTTATTAGTTCTTTCATTTAAACATTTGATGTTGGATGTCAATTTTTTTCCAAGTGTGACACACCTCACACATCTCTCCCACTTGGGCTGTAAGAGCACCTCGCTTTTCTTGGTGCAATCATAAATCATAAATCCCACATAATCATAAATCATAAATCCCACATAACAGATTTGATCTTTGCAGGAGCTTTCTGAGAAACAGTGCAAATGTGATTGTGCTTCTAGAGAACAAGCGGATGTTAACAAAGCATAAGGCTGATGGAGAGAATCAAAAAATTTTGAGCTCTTTCAGAACTGGCAAAAGGACTACTAATTTTATTGACATGAACACATCCAGGATGGTGCAATTCTCAAATTTTCAGTAATAGACTTCATACTGTCTTTTAATTCTCAAAAGGGTTAATTGTTATGGAGTCCCTGTGTCTGTGTGAGTTTTGATAAGGTTGTACAACCAGTTGGAGTGTCTCAGCATGTGTGACTGACTTCTTGATACAAATTAGTGTTTATAAAGCTTTTGAACACTCTACAAATCAACGTTCCAAGAGTATTATTAAGCGTCGAATGCAACTTCTTACACATGCCAGCTGTACAAGTCTTTGGAGTCTTACTCTTGTCTCTCTTGGCAGAAGAAGTACTGCCTTAATGTTTTCTTCATTTCTCAGAAGTCGGTAAGTATTATCAGATGTTAGACAAACAAGCTGCATTACAGAAAGGTTTTTTGGCCTACTTTTAGTGCTGGAACTGTAAATTATTATAATCCCAACTACAGAGAAATCAGAACCGGATGATAGGGTCGCAGATTCAGGTGGGTAGCAGCGGTATTATTTTATACCATGGGTTTCCAATTTGGTCTATGAAGGAAAGGAGTGTACCGAGATTGCCAATCTTTCCTATAGTGGAAAACATCTTTACCTTTCCAAGTTATGCAAACTGCAATCTCACGGTAGAGGAGTTCCTGGTGATGCTGCCCCTTTTTTCCATGTACTTGTATATATTCTTTCTCTTTCACATATAATGTAAGAGCTAACTGTTAAGAGCGTTAGTGCACTATCAGAACATATTTCAAACTGTTACCTTTATCTTGTAGGCTGAAGCATATTTCTTTGTTAAGCTGGGAACTGTAACTATTTCAAAATTCAATGCGTTTATGAAGTCAAGTCCTATATTCCAAATTTTTATATGAAATAGCTAACACATTAATCTTATATCCTGAAAAGTACATTTAACTCTTGTGTGCTGGCATACAATTCTGCATGATTTTGTCTTTGTTTGTACACCATAGAAGATATTTATACATATCACCCAGCATAGTTTCACAATGTTTGCAAAATGTTGAACATTGAGTAAGGTCAATTTATCTAATGAAATGTTCCGACCATATACAGGTTTAATTTTAGAAAATAGATATCCCTTATTGTAATTTTATGATTGAAACAACATATTCAAATATCTTGAATTCTAGTTCAGTTGGAGATAGGGAAGCAATAATTTATTTTTGCTTGAAACTGCAATAGCATGAAACAGAGGGAACATAAAATTTGTCACAGAACAATTTTGGATGCAACCCAGTGACAAGCATGGATAAAATCCATCTTACTTCCAAGCAACTCAATGATTTTAAAATGTTTTAGCTTTTTTTCAGAGGGTTTATGTTTTTCCTTAGTGTTTTTAAGACACAGAAGCTTCATATTCAAACAGAACTTAATAAACACCTGTAGCTCCATATTTATTAGGCACCCATGTTCTCAGCATATCTCGGGAGAGATGACAATGACAACTCACGAGCTTACCATGCGTTTTGTGAACTGTGAAGCTTTTTTGTAGGTTGACCTTGTTAAAGAGTGGGTAGATGAGAAAGTTAAATTTTATGTTGTTTTCCAAATGTGAAGGTAGAAGTTCAGCTGTATCTGATAGTTGTCACTGCCAATATCTTTATGAAAGGAAAATGGTTTGACCTCGGGTCTTACCGATATGGACTGGAGCCTTTGAATCATTCCAAATGGTTTCTTGATTGATACCTAATGTCAGAAAGTCCTCCATTGATGGGACAAGCAAAACCCTAAACCCCACGTTTGGAAATGACCATCTTGTTGAAGATACTCCTGAATTTGTTATGTCAGAAAGTCCTCCTTCGATGGGACCAGAAAAACCCTAAGCCCCACGTTTGGAAATGACCATCTTGAAAATTAGTTTAGAATTTGTTAGTCTTTAGACTTGAACTTCTTGAAAATTAGTTTAGAATTTGTTAGTCTTTAGACTTGAACTTCTGACCTCTCAAGGTCGGAGCATTCAAAGAAGGATGGTATTAGCAATTCACCTATAGGTCTAAGCCAAATGTAAGTGGCTTCTACAAGCATACCTGCCATCTCTACGTATCCTTGTCATGAGTACTAAGCCCCACACATATTAGGAGGCATTTCACCTATAGGTCTAAGCCAAATGTAAGTGACTTCTACAAGCATACCTACCATCTCTATGTATCCTTGTCACGAGTACTAAGCCCCACACATATTAGGATGCCTTGGTTCAAGTTGCCAAATGCATTAATCTCATTGAAAATGATGAAACCACATTCTCTTTGCATTGGTCATTGAAGCATTCAAAGGATGGTATTACCAATTCACCTATCGGTCAAAGCCAAATGTAATTGGCTTCTACAAACATACCTGCCATCTCTACATATCCTTGTCATGTGTGCTAACCCACACACATATTAGGATGCCTTGGTCCAATTTTCCAAATGCATTAATCTCATTTTAAATGATGAAATCACATTCTCTTCCCATTGGTTGGCTTCAGAGGAAAAGGTAGTGATTGATCATATGCAATGCTAGAAGAAAAATGAGATTTTATTCGCCCATTGAATAAATTGAGCTCCAACTCTTCAACCCTCTAGAGAAWACCACAACCTAACAAGGTCAACCTAACAAGGTGAACACAAAAAACACCTACTACTACTTGTTAGAATGTACTCGTTTTACCATTGACAATATCACTACTGTCACCCAACCATAGGSCGAAGCCACCCTTCGAGCACCTTGACCTTGRCAGAGAGAAGAATCCTGGTAACAATCCAATAGCCAAGCAAGGCTAATGCACCAAGCAAGAAGTAACCAAAGTTGATCAGAGAGTCCAACCCAAAACTGGCGCAACACCTTCCCCAGGACTTGCGCACAAGACTGCCAGACTGCAGTGCACACAAGTGACTTGCTGTAATTCTGAGAAGTGTGTCAAATGAGAGATCGRCGTCCTGTATTTATAGTAATCCTGGCAGACTGCCAGGGCYGACTTCTCATTCTGGGTACTAATTAATTCATATTAATTATCTCTCTCAGCGGACATCACTTCTAGGGTTATGTTCACTTCTTTTCTTTCTTCCGGAACATTCTAATCTTGTCAAAGGTCACAATGGAGGTTCATACCTCCTGAAGCTATCATAATATCAACACTCCCTCCTAGCTAGGGAGGTATGGTCTTGAGCACAAACAGACCATTCAAYTGGTAGCATCACGAGCACCGTCATTATTATCCAACTGGATAATCTCCATGACAACAAGTGCAATATCAATCGATAGAACACAACTGTGTTTATCCATGGTAGTACACAACTACTCAAACCGTGACACAGTCACGAACAGTGGAACATATCCACCACAGTAGCATATCTCTACTGTCTGGAGACATGCAGTCTCTATAACAATCATCTGGTATCAACCTGCACAGAAAATATTGTTATGATATGAATTGAATCAACTGGGCCATTCTTTCACTCACATCTGTGAGATCTGAAAGAGTACCTGCCCTCAGAGTAGAACATCAATGATGGGCTATTTGGACTATTATTCTCTAGCAAGGAAGAATGATTGTTCTGATTTATGAGCCTGGACCATGCCTCACCCCGGGCCATTCCTCCGGCACTAAACAAAGTGCAACCTGGAGAGAATGAATCTGCCCTAAGGAATACCTGTCTCTGATTGTTGAACCTGGACCATTCCCCACCCTAGGCTATTCCTCCGACACTAAACAAAGTGCAACCTGGAGAGAATGAATCTTCCCTAAGGAATGATTGTCCGGACCATTTCCAAAGGAAATGACTGTCTTGCACCAACTTCCAAAACAGACCATTCCCCATGTTAACCACAATGGGAAATCGCTGTCCGGCGAGGCGGGTCAGTCTTCTTGAGTAACCCTCAAGAAGAGAGACTGCCCTAGACCACTCCCCATGTTAACCACAATGGGAAGTCACTGTCTATGGTACATCAACAATCCATCGAACCATTTTCATTACGAAAATGACCGTTCGATCTGGACCATTTTCCAAACTGGAAAATGTCTGTCCGTCAGAAATCTCAATCCACTTTCCGAACTGGGAGAGGAACTGCCCAAGCTGGACCATTTTTCAAACTTGAAAATGACTGTCCTCAATTCAATAATATGTCAGTGCTCCCTCCCAACCTGGAGAGTCATTTCTTCCCTTTCAACTAAAGGAGTTATTTCCATGATCCCCAATATGTCTCAGAAATATGCAAACTTTATTCTGGACAGAGGCTTTGTCAAGATATCTGTTGTCTGCTCATCTGTGGGGATATAACTGGAGCTTTACTTCTCCTTCCTGGACTTTATCTCGAATAAAGTAGTATTTGATCTCAATATGATTCGACCTTTCATGAAACATTGGGTGTTCTGATAGTCTTATACAACTATGATTGTCACAGTGTATTATGGTCGAATCTGGAACCTGATCAAATAAATCAGAGATTAGCTTTCTCAGCCATATTGCTTCTGTGCATGACTCACATGCTGCAATATATTTTGCTTCTGCTGTGCTGAGTGCGACAAACTTCTGTTTCCTGTTGCCCCAAGATATCATAGCGGAGCCCAAGCTAAAACACATCCCTAAAGTACTCTTTTTGTCTTCTGCACTTCCTGCCCAATCTGAATCTCTAAATCCATGAAGTTGTATATCACTGGATGCGATATATCTTAAGCCATAGTTTATTGTCCCACGAATATATCTTAGGACATGCTTTGTAGCTATCCAATGCTCATGTCTAGGTTCCACTTGGAATTGGCTTAGTGTATTCACGACAAAGCAAATGTCCAGTCGAGTATTTACCAAATACATCAATGACCCAATCAATTATCGATATAGTGATGGATCTACTGGATCAGAATCTGGATCTTTTACTTTTCTTATATCTGAAGTCATAGGAGTGTCCATGGATTTGCAATCTATCATTCCAAACTTTTGAAGAATCTTTATTGCATACTTTCCCTGTCCAAGGAATACTTCACCATGCTTCTACCATACTTCTAGTCCCAAGTAATAATGCACGAGACCTAGATCTTTCATATCAAATTCAGAAGCTAGTTCCTTTTTACACTGGATGATAAGAGATTCTTCACTTGTTAGGAATAGGTCGTCAACATATAGTAGTAGAATCACAGGTGCATTGTTCACGACTTTGTAGTAAAGGTTTAGATCTGCATGACTTTTGGAGAAACCAAGTCTCATTAGATAGCTGTCTATTCTAGCATACCAAACTCTTGGAGCTTGCTTGAGTCCATATAAAGCTTTCTTTAATCTGCAAACGTGAGTGTCTGTGGAATGTACTTCAAACCCTTGAGGTTGTTCAATATATACTTCTTCTTCGATTGCTCCATTAAGGAAGGCTGTCTTTACATCCATCTGATGTAAACTCCATCCCATGGAAGCGGCAAGATATATGATAACTCTAATGGAAGTATATCTAGCAACTGGAGAAAATGTTTCGTCATAGTCTTCTCCCTCCTTTTGGGAGAACCCTCTAGCTACGAACCTTCCTTTAAATTTATCCATGCTTCCGTGTGTCGCATGTTTGATCTTATATACCCATTTTGAAGTTACCACTGATTTTTCTTTAGGTCTAGGCACAATTTCCCATACATTATTTTTCATGATGGATTGGTGTTCTTCCGTTATAGCTTCTTTCCATTGTTTCTTTTGAACTGCCTCTTCAAACGTGGTAGGTTCTTCATCTATAAGCTTTGTCATACATGCTGCATAGCTTGATAATCTTTTGGGCTTCTTACTTTTTTTGGAGGTCCCATTTGGGGCATTGAGTCCTTCTGCTTCTTGTAAGGTAGCTTCAAGCCAAGCTGGTCATTTCTTGATCTTCGGTACAATGTCCGAGTCAATGGTCTCACATGGTTGCATCGGATGATCAAGTTGTTCCTTTTCATCATTCTGGTTTTCTGTGCTTTCTTCAATAGGTTTTTCATACTCTTCTTCTTCTATAGTTTCTTCTATGGATTTCTTGAAAGCCATCTTTTCATTGAAGGTCACGTCTCTGCTGACTTCAATCTTATGTTGTTCAAGAATATAGATTCTATAAGCTTTGGATGATTCACTATATCCCACGAATATGCCTTTCTTTCCCGAGGGTTCTAATTTATTCCTTTTGTCCTTGGGAATGTGAGGGTAAACAGGACATCCAAAGATTCTTAGGTTTTCCACATTAGGTTTCTTACCCGAAAAGGCTTCTTCTGGAGTCATGTCCTTCAGTATGCGGTGAGAACTTCTGTTCTGGACATATATTGATTTCATCGCTGCTTCTCCCCATAAGAACATGGATAAACCTTGATCGTTTAGTAGTTCATTCACGACTTCTTCAATAGATCTGTTATTTCTTTCTGCTACACCATTTTGTTGAGGATTATGAGGAACAGTCAACTCCCTCCTAATTCCTGTCGATTTGCAAAATGCAACAAATTCCTTTGATGTGTATTCTCTTCCATTATCTGTCCTTAAAGTCTTGATCTTCTTGTTCGTAAGGTTATCTATCTCTGCCTTGAATTCTTGAAACTTGCTGAACACTTCGTCCTTTGTCTTCGGAAGATATAACCAAGTCTTTCTTGAATAATCATCTATGAAGATTACGTAGTAAAGAGAACCTCCTAGATATTTGACTGGCATCAGACCACAAACATCTGAGTGTATCAGATCTAGAATCTCCTTAGATCTATTGTTGCTG
>JZKD02S1738361.1:48404-85770 GCA_000966675.3 Picea glauca | reverse complement strand
GCTTGCAGCTCATTGTTGAATTCTCAGCAGTCATTAAGGTTGTGACTATGTTCTCCTGACAAAGTATTTACATAGTTCCTTCATAGGGAACTCCTTTGGCATGCAACTTCTTTATTGCATATCCATCACTATCTTTGATGGCCTCAACCTTGAGTTAGCTTCAGTTGTTTACCAAATATTCCATAAGGAATATAAACATGCATCTTTGTTATGCATCCATATTATTTATCCACGCATATTCCTTGTTTTTTAACTTACATCCATGATGCACTTAACCAAATGCATAATCATAAGCCTATGTGTATCTACCATAGGTATATTTTGCAGCTCACATACATCTTTACATTAAAATCGTTTAACTCATGGTTGTTCACAATTGTTCTGATGCGGTCCTCAAAGGCATAATCATGTTGTATTTTATCATGACAACATAGAATTCCTTGCTCATTTACTCTTTCATCTATTTATACTAGCATTTCCTGAGGGAATGGAACACATTCCCCTCAAGCTATCATTCAAAATGAAACTTTCATGACTCTTCAGAATAGAGTCAGCCATGCATCCATGGTATTCATTCAATCTTGGCCAGTGAAATTTTTGCCTTACATTTCACTCATTTAGGCAGTCACATCGTGCCTTTAGTATACATATACTCTTACATCATACATGTGCATCACTTGCACATTTAATACCATTCATATCTATTTGGTCTTAATATTAGTCTTCATATCAAACAACCTCACAATGCATTAAACTCATGCACTCAAAAATATACAAACACAACTAAACATTCATCATGCAAGACATTGCTTGCACCCTTTCCATGTTCTTCATGGACATATCAAACTTCCAGATCCTTCTCCCAAGTATCTTATTGCCATTCTCATGACAAGTTCCATAGAGATACTCAACACTAAGCTTCCCTCTAGGTTGAGAGCTTGCAGTCATTCACATGATATCCACCTAGCAAGTTTAACAGACATAGTCATAACCATGTCCCCCTTTCCTTATGAAAACAACCAACAAGAAGGAATTCTTGCCTCAACTACTATAAAATTATTCAACCACCTAGAAACACTATCTGGGCAATTCCAACCATGCCCAAGGCAACAAGGCAGCTTATCAAGCTTCCTTTTCATGCCTCAAACCAATTTTGGTTAACATACCTTTTATCAAGGGCTAGATTCCCTCTCACTACTACTTGACCATACCAAGCCATACCTTATATGGACACCATAAACCTATGGATGTTAATCTGACCAATTAGTCATCTAGAAGTGCCCCAACACTTCCTTTACCACATTCAAGATCAACATTTCATTAATCCTTCTAACTTATCCTCATAAAGAACTATGTACTCAACATCATCAACCTTTTACTTATGCTGCCATAGTCAGATCATCACTAACCATATGATCTATGAAATCACCATATTTTACATCCAATGACAGACTATACTAAGCCTATATTCATGTTATATGCATGGTCTATCTTTGTGGTATGCATTTCAGCATATCTTCGTGCATCGAGCATTGTACCCATGTCTACGGTGCAGGTAAGTTCCACTTACTTACCTCATTTATAATGAATTTTAATGTCTAATAACATTTGTATTATTTCCTTAAATCCCAAATACAATTTCGAAGTCTGTTACTTACTAAGTATTTTAATACAGAACTCTAGAGCATCTTGGATCATAATCAGTCTTGGGCAGAAATTCCATCTCCTTCTTTTTTAAAAATTTGGTAGAGGTTCAAGTTGTTTTTGTTTATCCTCATCAAAAAACAAAAGATAAGTTGTACATGTAGAACAGCCCCAACCATTACACCTGTTAGCGATAATTCTTGTCATGGGCTCGAGAGCATTCAGGTTTGCAAGTTGCACGAAATGCTCAAGCACAGCACGAGAGAATCCCTGTTTTTCCAAGTAGAAGGTCAAGTGAGCAGGCAAAGTGTCATCGGCAGCATCCAAGGTCTATTTTGTGAAGCAGATCAACGGTCGGTGGGTAATTGCACTCAGCCGAGTCATGCCAAGTATAGCGCAGAAGTTTTCAAAGAGGTGAATAGTCAGAAGTCTCCGTGGAGAACTCGCGAAGTAACGAGGGCCGTTGATCGCGATCCATTGATGCATGGGTTCATTTCTTGAACTCGGGGATCGTGAATTCGGAGGGCGGACCATATCCTTTGGTTGCGCGAGATCGCGAGTCGTGAGGATTGTGGAAAGGAAAAGATCCATCGCCTCTCAGGATTTCGCGGAGGGAGAGTGCCAAGGTTTGACACTCCAACTCGCGAGGTCGCGAGTTGCGAGAGGCGCCAGCACTTAAGCCTTAGCCGACGGTTACGTGTGGAGGGCACCGACAGTAAAAAGAGCTATACAATATTTCCAAGAAGATCTCATCCATCCATCCAGAGGGACACGTGGTGCGCAATTAGGCTCCTCGCCTTTTCGCCTATCGCGACTTTGAAGAACGAGGACCAGCCTCCTCCTAGCCGCGAGATGCGAAGCGCCGAAATCATTCAGGACTCCGGCCCACAGTATCACCGAAGTGTTTTCAGCCGTCCGTCCAGAGGGAACACCTAGTAGCAAGTAGATCCATCTTGACGCCTCGCCCATCGCGACTCCAATGCGTAAAAAGAAGCTCCGTTATTTTTCGATGCGCGAGGTGCCAGGAGAATCTCGGACCCGAGCCCACGGCATCATCGGGAAAAGTAAGAACCGTCAAATTTAGAGGGATATGTGGCACCAGATTGATCCGTCTCGACATATCTCTCATCACGATTTCGATCAGCAAGGATCAGCCCCTTCATATTCGCAGACACCGAAAAGTGCCATGGGAATAGGCACGTGGTCACAATCCGTGGTCACTTGGAAAAAGAGAGGAGCTACGTAAAGAAAGTCGAAGAGCTGAGTTCAGTTACAGAGAGGATCATCGCGGTCTCCAAGTGCCATCAGATCCGATCTCCATATTGTTTCTCCCCTGGAGTAAATGACGACAAGAGCGGGTGGTTGAAACCTCCTTTCATTCATTAAGTGAGGGGATGGAGGGTCTGGAAAACCGTCTACCCGAGGAAGTCCTGTGTATCATTTTTCTCAAAGATGCCATGTCGAAGTCTTCAGCTCGACAGAGAGGTCTGCACACGCTATCCGAACACTTAATAGCTTAGCTACCCTCCTTACAGGAGCCATGCGTGGTTAAGGTGGCATTTAAAGAAAGATAGCAGTACGAGTTTGATTGAAGGGACACCCAGCCTTGGGTGACTGAGGCACGCCTCTATGAGGAGAATTTTCCTGAGTATATAAACTAAGTCTTTGTATTTTTGTAAGTATCGATGGTAGAGCGAAGCTCCCGATTGTAAAGTTTTGACAGATATCCTAGCTCTGGGTATGCATCTGTATGTAAGATTTCTTGTTTAATTTTAGACAGTCTTTCTTCTTCCGCCCAAGTTTTCATCTTATACTAAGAGAGTTCGTGATCGACTGATTCGCATGAATTATGGCAATTATTTTGTGATAAAGGATTTATTGTGGCACTATTGTTTTCTCTAGTTTTCTACGTCTGAGCGTAAGAAGATCTTGCGTTTAGATGTCTTCTTCCACAGTCTGTTAGGAACTCGATGTTTATAACAAACCTTCGCACCTCTCTGATATAAGTCTTCCCCCTACTCACCCTTACTGCAACTCACTGTCTGAAGTTATCTAAGACCTCACTCACCCATGCATGCTCGGCCTAGTTTCAAAGTTGGAATCACATCGTTTGAGTTAATCTCCATTTGATCACCCCATTAAACAAATCGTGACATAAACTGATGGGCGTCGGGCTCTGCTCCTACTGCAATCCAGGGGTGATTTCCATCGCCAACATTTCTGGCACCGTTGCTGGGGACGAAGTTGAATATTTTCCCCAGGATTGAACGACAACGATTAATTGATTTTGAAGGTGCATCAGATATCAGAATTATCAAGATTGTTGCTGTGCACCTGGTGACTCCATTGTGACGACTCTGCTGGGGAGAACCTGCCCTATCAATTGTGGCTTTCAGAGGTAGACACATGCGGTCTCATCCACAGCTGCCCCTAGCTACACCTGAAACCGATCCAGAGGTGGTTCTCAGAAAAGGAAAGGCCCCTGAAGAAACAACTTCCACCGTCGAAACAGGTAATCCGCCATCTCCTTCTGTAAGAACTCTATTTTATCCTCCTCAGTTTCTTAATAGACCTCCTTCAGAAGTTTCCCGTTTCCTAAATTTTGGGAGTGTTCCTGTTGAGTTTTCCCCTCTTGGTTTGGGATTGGAGGGAGAAATCCTTGTCACTCCCCTCTCCTCTGAAGTTGTACCTTGGCGTAGACCCACGACCACAGAAGATTTCCCCACTCCTGCACAAGGAGGAGCACATGCTGACTTGATCTCGTCAACTTTCTCCTTAAACCCACTCTTGTTTCCCACTCCACTTCGAGACTCATTTCCCACAGCCCCTTCGCGAACTCCTTCTCCTCCAAGTTCTCTGCCACCTAATATTCCTATGGCTAGTGCTAACCCCCCTATGACCAGAATGGAAGCTATTATAGTCGCTAGGTATGCTCCCCTTGTGTTACCTCAGCCCCTCAACGCCCTCTCGACAGATGGTTACCTCAAGCAACTACCCAAATTCACGGGTGAGGGGGACGTAACCGCAATTGAGCACCTAGAAGCCTTTTACAGTTTCACAGATGACAATGTCATCATGCTTGCAGACGTATGGATGAGGATTTTTTTCCACATCCTCCAAGGAGAGGCTAGAAAATGGTTCAAGGCCCTGCCTCCTGGATCTATTGATGGGATCGAAGCACTAGACAATGCCTTTTTGAGAAATGGGGAGATAAAAATTATTTCATGTATTACATGACAGAGTTTGGGTCGTTGAAGAGAAAGGAAGGAGAGTATGTCTCCAACTTCTCCAAGATATTTAATCAAATGTACAACAGAATCCCTGTTGAGATAAAGCCCTCTGAAGCCTCTGCAAAGATCACTTACTCCAACACTTTTGATCCTCATTTCTGCCTACTGCTGAGAGAGAAAAGAGCCACTACCCTGGCCCTCATGCAGGATGCAGCCGTGGAAGTAGAATCTAACATATTGGTTGTTGACCGACTCAGGAACGCTGCTGATAGAAACATATCCAAGAAAAGGCCTGAAGCCTCCCCATCTAGTTCCTCTCCCATGCCCCATCAGACATATGAGACAGCCAGAGTACTAAAATCACTTTCTGCCAGGATGGAAAGGTGGGAGTTAGAAGGGAAGCCCATGTACAGAAATCCTCAGAACACTGATAATAGAGGTTTCAAGAGACCTAATAACAATGGACTACAGGCCTTCCCAAGGGAACAAAGGGAAAAGGACAGAGAGGATCAAAGGATTCAAACCCCTCTCCAAAATAACCTGGTTACTCATGAGGAAGAAGAGGAGATAGATGAATTCGACCCTGAAATTCATTGTGTTGAGGAAGCTCCTCCTTTTCCCCATTTGAATCAGTCTGCATATGAAAAATCCCTGATGAACATTCAGATCCATGAGTTAGGAAAGGGAGAAAGGGCCGGTCATACCTCTAACAGATACAATCTCAGGTCAAGGAAGAAAGAAGGAGACTTTGATAGCCAAGACCAGCCCCTCATAGCAGATAAGCCTACTAAAGTTGCAGCAACCACAACTAAAGAAAAGAGAACTCAGAGTGCTTTGCCAGCAACCAAAGAACCTACCACTGAGGTAAGGGAAGCTCCTAAGCCCATTTTCCCTTTTAATTTTGAGCATGAAATTCAAAAGATCAGGATTTTGGTCCCCATCTCTGAGCTGATTAAAAATGAAGATTTTAAAAGGTCCCTCTCTAAGCTGCTACACTCTAAGTCCCCTTAGCCTCCCTCTGACTCAGTGAACCTTCAAGATGAGAAACCAGCCGTCATCCTAGGTCCCATGGTAGAAGACAGAGATGATTCATCCCCTCCCTTCTACACCTCCCTGAGCATACATGACAAAGTGTTGCATAATTGCCTCATGGATTCAGGAGCTTCCCATAACCTTATGCCCAAGATAGTCATGGAAGAATTGGGACTAGAAGTGACCAAGGCATATCATGACTTGTACTCTTTTGATTCGAGGAGGGTGCAATGTCTGGGAATCATCAAGGACATGGTGGTTTCTTTGTTTCAGCTGCCCGTGAAGAGTGTGGTTATGGACATTGTGGTAGCTGATGTTCCTCCCAAGTTTGGCATGCTGTTGTCAAGGTCTTGGATTAAGAGACTTGGAGGAACATTACAGATGGATCTCACATATGCCACTATTCCATTTTTTGGAGGGGAACACAGGAGGTTGTACAGAGAATCCCAGCTTGCCTACATTGTCAGTGATGAAGCAGACCCCACTAATCACCCCATCTTTGCACTTGACACTGATTTAGGGTCTAGTTTGTTACAGGTCACTAAAACTCCTGAGGCCCCTTTACAGATCAAAAACCAGCTCATCCTTGATCAAGAGATACCTTCTCCAGCCACCCCTGTTTGGAAGATGTTCTTTGATGGAGCTTCCTCCAGTATAGGTGCAGGCATCAGAGTGGTTTTCATATCACCCTGTGAAGAGACCATATCTCTGTCATACAAGATGGAATTCGAAATCACCAACAATGTGGAAGAATATGAAGCTCTTGTTCTGGGTATGAGGGCTGCAAAAGAAATAGGAATAAAGGAGATGGTTGTGTTTGGAGACGCAGAATTGATCATCCAACAGGTAAAATATGTTTATCAGGCCAAGCATCCTTGGCTTAGAAGCTACAGAAATGAGGTATGGGACTTGATCGATAATTTCTTCTTTTCTTTCAATATTGTTTTCATCCCAAGGGAAGAGAATACCACAGCCGACTCCCTAGCAGTCTCAGCCAGTTTGTTCAGGATCCCCCTGCCACCAAAGATTAATGGTGAAGTCGAGGTAAGATACATGCCATCCATCCTGGACAACATAAATCATTGGAAGGTATTCGAGGATGATCTCGAAATCAAAAAAATTCTTCAGTTCGTCGATGAGTTTTATGCATTGCACATTGATCAGGACCCTAATCTAGAGGGCGACCCCCCCTCTGAGGTATTCTTGAATAAAATTGTTAATCACCAGATTATCCAACTGCCTAGCAATCACATTTCGAGGGGACTCATCCCTTTAGAAAGGTTGTTTGACAAGAATGATGTGGAAATAAAAGGTGGTGTTTCGAATGAAGATGCCGACATAGCCGAATGTAACATTGGTACGCAAGATGAGCCTAAGTTTGTCAAATTATCAAGCAGCCTGACCAATGAACAGAGGGCGGAATATGCTGGGTTATTAAAGGAATTCGTTGATGTGTTCGCATGGGCATATGAAGACCTCAAAACTTATAACACATCTGTCATTGAGCACAAAATCTCGTTGAAAGAAGAAGCTAAACCATTCAGGCAGAAGCTAAGACAGATAAATCCCATGTTGCTACCTGTCATGGAGAAAGAAGTGAAGAAATTGTTGGATGCCCGAATCATTGTCCCATTGAGGTATTCTGAGTGGGTGGCAAATTTGGTTCCAGTAAGAAAGAAAAGTGGGGAAATCAGACTCTGTGTTGATTTCAGGAACTTGAACAGAAGCTCGAGAAAAGACAATTATCCCCTGCCCAACATGGAACACATATTGCAGAAGGTCACTGGTGAATCTAGAATATCCATGATTGATGGTTTCTCTGGTTACAATCAGATATCAGTCATGCCTGAGGACAGAGAAAAACAACCTTCACCACTCCTTGGGGCACACTCATGTATGCCAAAATGCCTTTTGGATTGATGAATGCAGGGGCAAAATTTCAGCGAGCTATGGATATATCCTTCATTGGGGAGAAAGATCAGTTTGTAGTGATCTATTTAGATGACATCACAGTCTTCTCCAGGTCAGACAAGGAGCACTGCTGCCACTTGAGAAAGGTTTTCATGAAGTGTCGGAGGTATGGCTTATCCTTAAATCCCAAGAAATCTTTGTTTGCTATGAAGGAGGGGAAGCTGTTAGGCCATATAGTATCAGCAGGGGGGGTGAGAGTTGATCCTATTAGGGTAGAGGAAATTCAGACCCTGTCATTTCCCAGATCTAAGAAGGAAGTTCAGGCCTTTTTGGGAAAGATAAATTTTATGAGGAGATTCGTCTCAAATTTTGCTGAATTGGTGAAACATATCACAGCCATGCTCAGGAAGGGAAATGAAGTGAAGTGGACTACTGAACCCAGGGAATCTTTTATTCAAATAAAGAAGGCATTGACTGAGGCGCCTGTGCTGATCAGTCCTGATTATTCCAAAGATTTCTTGATTTTTTCTTTTGCTTCCTGTGATACAGTAGCAGGGGTCTTGTTGCATAGAAATGAGGAAGGATGAGAGCAGCCCATTGCCTTCTTCAGCAAGGCGTTGAGAGATGCAGAAGTCCGATACGAGATCATGGAAAAACAGGCCTATGCATTAGTGAAAGCTCTCAAAGCTTTCAGAGTCTATGTCTTGCATTCGAAAATCACTGCATACGTTCCTTCGGCCTCTGTGACAAACATTCTTATACAACCTGACATAGATAGAAGAAGGGGTAAGTGGATTGCCAAGATCCTAGAATTTGATCTAGAGATTAAGCCCACCAAGTTGATAAAGGGGCAGGGTTTGGCCAAGTTGTTGGCTGAATCTAATTGCAAAGTCTTAGGGATTAGCTTCATCAATGAGCAAGCTGAGTCATCCAACAAGAATTTTCAGGATGCCTTGTTTCTAGCAACATGCTCTTGGTACAAGGATATCTTGTACTTTCTGCAAGAATCGAAGCCCCCCGATGGAATGGGAAAAAGAAAAGCAAGGGCTCTAAAGCTCAAGGTGGTCAGGTATTTCTGGAAAGACCCTCTAGGGGTATTTCTGAGATTCCTGGACCCACAAGAGGCCCAGAAGGTTATGTTTGATTTTCATAGCGGCCTTTGCGGAGGTCATCATTTCTGGAAGACCACAACTCACAAGATACTCCGAGTTGGGTATTACTAGCCCACTTTATTCCCCGATGTTTGCAAGGAGATCATAGCTTGTATCAAATGCCAAAGGTTCTCAGGAAAGCAACAACTCAAATCATTGCCATTAAAACCCATAGTAGCTTCGACACCTTTTCAGCAATGGGGGTTGGAATTCATCAGAGAAATTCATCCTCCCTCAAGTGGTCAACATAGATGGATCCTGACTGCAACAGATTATTTCACCAAGTGGATAGAAGTTGTCCCTAACATAAGCGCATCACACAAAGTAATTATCAGCTTCCTGGAGGATATCATAGCCCGATTTGGCTGTCCTAGTAGCATCGTCATCGATAATGCTGCTTCTTTCAAACCTGAACCTCTAATTAAGTTCTGTGAGCAGTTCTAGATCTCGCTATTTCACTCCACCTCATACTATCCCCAGGGAAATGGTTTAGCGGAATCCTCTAACAAAAGACTGATAAAGATCATCAAAATATTGTTAGAGGATAACATAAGAGCCTGGGATTCAAAGTTGAAATTTTCTCTGTGGGTCGATCGTGTCACCATGAATAAGTCTCTGGGCACTTCGTCATTTCAACTAGTCTATGGAGCAGAGGCGGTTTTCCCTACTCAGCTTGCCTTACCTGTGGCGAAGTTCTTTCAAGACTACGAGGGAGAGCCATATCATATGATCAGAAGAATTCATCATATAGTGGAAGCGCAGTAGATCAGAGAACAAGTGAGGGACGCAGCTTACAGTCATCAGCAGAAGATCAAACAGGCTTTTGACAGAAAGGTTAGGAAAAAGGAGGTCGAGATCGGGGACTTGGTATTTAAGTGGGACACACCCAGACAGGATAAAGGCAAGCATAGTAAGTTCGATGCCCTCTGGATCGGCCCCTTTAAAATCTCTAAGATTTTCTCCAATAACACATATGGGTTGCAGGATCTGGAGGGTGAAGAGGTTTTCAACAACCCAGTGAATGGTCATTTTCTGAAAAAATGTTTTATTTGAGCCTTAGACGGCTCCTCTGTTTGTAAATATTGTCTTTTAGTTCTTCGTTTAGTTTCTTTTTGCATGTTTTCTGCCTAATAAGTGACTCCATAGCCCAATAGCAAGGCACTGAAGTTGCAGAAGGAGTTCTTAGAGAATCACAGGGATGACTCTATCCCCCATGGAGCCTCATGTTAGCGATAATTCTTGTCATGGGCTCGAGAGCATTCGGGTCTGCAAGTTACGCGAAATGCTCAAGCGCAGCATGGGAGAATCCCTGTTTTTCCAAGTAGCAGGTCAAGTGAGCGTGCAAAGTGTCGTCGGCAGCATCCAAGGTCTATTTTGTGAAGCAGATCAACGGTCGGTGGGTAATTGCACTCAACCGAGTCACGCCAAGTATAGCGCAGAAGTTTTCAAAGAGGTGAATGGTCAGAATTCTCCATGGAGAACTTGTGAAGTAACGAGGGCCATTGATCGCGATCCGTTGATGCGTGGGTTCATTTCTTGAACTCAGGGTTTGTGAGTTCGAAGGGCGGACCATATCCTTTGGTTGCGCGAGATCACGAGTCGTGAGGATTGTGGAAAGGAAAAGAGACATCGCCTCTCGGGATTTCGCGGAGGGAGAGTGCCAAGGTTCGACACTCCAACTCGCGAGGTCGCGAGTTGCGAGAGGCGCCAACACTTAAGCCTTAGTTGACGGTTACGTGTGGAGGGCACCGACAGTAAAAAGAGCTATACAGTATTGTCGAGAAGATCTCAACCGTCCATATAGAGGGACACATGGTGCGTGATTAGGCTCCTTGCCTTTTCACCCATCGCGACTTTGAAGAACGAGGACTAGCCTCCTTCCAGCCGCGAGATGTGAAGCGTCGAAATCATTCAGGACTCGGGCCCACAGTATCACCGAAGTGTTTTCAGCCGTCCGTCCAGAGGGAACACCTGGCAGCAAGTAGATCCATCTCGGCGCCTCGCCCATCGCGACTCCAATGCGCAAAAAGTAGCTCCGTTATTTTCCGATGCGCGAGGTGCCGAGAGAATCTCGGACCCGAGCCCACGACATCGCCGGGAGAAGTAAGAACTGTCAAATCTAGAGGGACGTGTGGCACCAGATTGAGTTGTCTCGGCATATCGCTCATCGCGATTTCGATCAGCAAGGATCAACCCCTTCATATTCGCGAACGCCGAAAAGCGCCATGGGAATAGGCACGTGGTCACAATCCATGGTCACTTGGAAAAAGAGAGGAGTTGCGTAAAGAAGTCTGAAGAGCCGAGTTCAGTTATAGAGAGGATCGTCGCGGTCTCCAAGCGCCATTGGATCCGATCTTTGTACTGTTTCTCGCCTGGAGTAAATGACGACAAGAGCGGCTGGTTGAAACCTCCTTTCATTCATTAAGTGAGGGGATGGAGGGTCTGGAAAACTGTCTGCCCGAGGAAGTCCTATGTATCAGTTTTCTCAAAGACGCCATGCCGAAGTCTTCAGCTCGACAAAGAGGTCTGCACACTCTATCCAAACACTTAATAGCTCAACTACCCTCCTTACAGGAGCCATGCATAGTTAAGGTGGCATTTAAAGAAAGATATCAGTATGAGTTTGATTGAAGGGACACCTAGCCTTGGGTGACTGAGGCATGCCTCTATGAGGATAATTTTCCTTAGTATATAAACTCAGTCTTTGTATTTTTGTAAGTATTGATGGTAGAGCGAAGCTCCCGATTGTAAAGTTTTGACAGATATCCTAGCTCTAGGTATGCATCTGTATGTAAGATTTCTTGTTTAATTTCAGACAGTATCTCTTCTTCCGTCTAAGTTTTCATCTTATACTTAGAGAGTTCGTGATCGACTGATTCACACGAATTATGGCAATTATGTTGTGATAAAGGATTTATTGTGGCACTATTGTTTTCTCTGGTTTTTTGCGTCTGAGCGTAAGAAGATCTTGCGTTTAGATGTCTTCTTCCACAGTCTGTTAGGAACCCGATGTTTATAACAGACCTTCGCACCTCTTTGATATAAGTCTTCCCCCTACTCACCCTTACTGCAACTCACTGTCTGAAGTTATCTAAGACCTCACTCACTCATGCATGCTCGACCTAGTTTCAAAGTTGGAACCAAATCGTTTGAGTTAATCTCCATTTGATCACCCCATTAAAAAAACCGTGACATAAACTGATGTGCATCGGGCTCTGCTCCTGCTGCAATCCAGGGGTGACTTCCATCGCCAACAACACCCATAATTCTCCCTTCTATTCAACAACATCCAGGGACAAATCTCACTCTTCTCCTCCCACATGAATTCTGATAGATTAGTTTTATATCCACTAGGCAAGAGAGGCTATTGTGATTTCTCACTCAATCACCCATATTTTTGTAGCTCTATTTATCAACTTGATTAGAAAATTGTTGCCCAACAATTCTTGTACCCATAAACAAATCCATTTCTCTTTTCCCTTCAGAACCAGAGAGTTGCACATGTTCTCCCTCTTCTAAAAATGGTCACAAGACCCATTCCTCTTGCTTCCTCAACATCATTACGAAAACAACCAACAAGAATACATTCTTGCCTCAACTACTATAAATTTATTCAACCACCCAGAAACCCTATCTGGGCAATTCCAACCATGCCCAAGGAAACAAGGCAACTTATCAATATTCATTTTCATGCCTCAAACCAATTTTGGTTAACATACCTTTTATCAAGGGAATCATTTTTTAGATTCCCTCTCACTACTACTTGAGCATACCAAGCCATACCTTATATGGACACCATCCACCTATGGATGTTAATCTGGCCCATTGGTCATCTAGAAGTGCCCCAACACTTCCTTTACCATATTCGAGATCAACATTTCATTAATCCTTCTACCTTTTCCTCATAAATAACTATGTACTCAACATCATCAATCTTTTACTTATGCTGCCATAGTCAGATAATCACTAACCATATGATCTATGACATCACCATATTTTACATCCAACGACAGACTATAATAAGACTATATGCATGTTATATGCATGCTCTATCTTTGTGATATGCATTTCAACATATTTTCGTGCATCAAGCATTGTACCCATGTCTACGATGTAGGTGGTTTCCACTTACTTACCTCATTTATAATGAAGTTTAATGTCTAATAACATTTGGACTATTTCCTTAAATCCAAAATAAAATTTCGAAGTTTTTTACTTACTAAATATTTTAATACAGAACTCCAGAGCATCTTGGATCATAATTAATCTTGGGCAGAAATTCCATCTCCTTTTTTAAAATTTTGGTAGAGGTTATAGTTGTTTCTGTCTATCCTCATAAAAAAATAGAAGATAAGTTGTACATGTAGATCAACCCCAACCATTACACCCACAATTCTTCCTTCTATTCAACAACAGCCAGGGAGAAAGGTCACTCTCCTCCTCCCATATGAATTCTGACAGATTAGTTTTATATCCACCAAGCAAGGGAGGCTATCATGATTGCTCACTCAATCATCCATATTTTTGTAGCTCCGTTTATCAACTTGATTATAAAAATGTTTCCCAAAAATTCTTGTACCCATAAACAAATTTGTTTCTTAGTTCCCTTCATAACCAAAGAGTTTCACATGTTCTCCCTCTTCAGAAAATGGTCACCAGACCCATTCCTCTTGCTTCCTCAACATCATCATCATTTTACTCACTTACTGGGTTATTCTAGTGACAATTTTCATTCATTATAGGTCAAGTCAATTGACTTTACTATTTCCATCAATCCTTTGATCATGATGGATAATACACATATACATGGTTTAATCCTTTATTAAAGTAGTAATTATTACTGCTACGGATCCTTTCAATCCATTTACATTCAAGTCTTTCTATTAGTTCCCATCAACATAATCCCACTCCTTTAGAAGTAGCGATCATTTCCCAAAAGAAATCATATGCTTCTTTTTCCCCAGTCTAGCATGATTCAATCTCGTTGGGTAAAATCCCAACTGACTTTTAATATGCATTCTTCTCCTCAAGGAACATATGCAGATAGTTTACATATGAAAATAATACTCTCAATAGGCTCATCTTAGCCTTGGTAAACTAGTCTCATGATGGTTCTCCGGCCCATTTAGCTCTGTGTTTGAATCATTCTCTACTAGATAGGACAGGGTAGGGTGCCCTCTCCCTTAAATTTTTCTAGAAAATAAAATCACTTGACTCTTTTGTGAGCCCAAGCAGGCCAAGCATTGTTGCCCGCTCTGATACCAATTTGTAACACACCCAACCCCTAAATACATTTTTAAGGGATGGGGTATAAATTTTTCCTCGGTTTCATAGCTTCATGAATCCCGCGGATTAGGGAACCATTGCCTTCTGCTCTCCGAGAGATTTCCAATGACTATAAACTTGTCCAAAATTGAGTTATGGTTCAAGAGTTATGGCCTTCCAAATTTTTCGGGGTGTCAATGGCCAATGGCCACCCCCTTCACCACGTGGCATCCATGTGGCTTCACTTTCCTCGTACCATCCAACATGGCACTGTCGTGGCCCTGATCGTCATCCTTTGGAAATGACGTGGTCATGGAAGAAGGGTTTACAGGGGAAAGCCTCTATCGATTCGTCACGGTCTTATTCACTTCCAAAACCTTGGCACTTCTTGTTTTCCCTTTTACCTTACCATGCGACTGGTGTTGGAACCTAGTCCTTCGGACTTCATCCTTTCCACACTCTTTTGTACAACACTAAAGCTTCCCAGAGACTCAAATTCCTAGAGCCTCTCTCTACTCCATAATATATGGTGGAGTTATGTCCACCTTTGGATCTAATGGTTAAGATTTACCTACACTTAACACATCGCTTGGACTTGACTAAGGAGGTGGGGTTCCACACCTAATTTGTGTCCAATCCCATGATTCCACGTGGAGTTGTTTAGAGACACCACATCACCATGATGCACGTTGGCCCATCCCATCGGAGCTTGACACTACAACAAGGGAAACTTCGGTGCTTCGACACTTCAACCACTTTTCTCTATCTGCAAATCCTCCAGATTCTTGAACCCCGGAGTCCCACCACATGGCTCTGGCCTTCGACCCTTTTTGGAGCTTGAATCTTAGCACTCCAAACACTCAGAGTTCTAAAGTCCTAGACTCCCAGAGAAGGGTTCCTCTTGCATACGTGGCGTTCTGAATGGGTGTCCCTACTACCATCTACCACCTGGAAGATACATGGTGATGACACCACCTTGATACATGGTACCCATCTCTCCAACCCCATACCATGTACGATGAGTCAGCAAGACACATGGCTTAGCCATGATATGACACACGATGTCTTGGTCATGCAGTCGGCCTCCCACTATGTACATTGGGCACGTCAGCTACCGACGTCACTCTGACCTTCGGGAAAACTCTACACTTTGTGCCTTACGTTTCCCGGAGTGAGACCTCATCAAAGTCCTTACGTTGTCCTCCCACTTAGTCGATCGAATGGAGGAGAATGGATCCCAACAGATCCTCAGATCAACGACTCGCATTACTCCCAAACTCTTCCCCACGATCTAATGACTAGCGTGATTTCTCCACTTTGGGACTTCGCAGCTTTGTGCTCCTTACAACTCAACCCATCAATTTCCCCAAAGGATTACCTGCCAAATAGGTCAAGAAGTGGGGATGAATTCTTGTTGTTGGTTAGTAGTACTGCTTACTCTATCATTCATCTAGGATCGAGCTAATGGTCGAGAAGGGTTCCTAAGGATCCTTAGATCCACAACCCATGTTACTTCGCAAGTTCGGCATTCGAAGGTTCTGCCTGTTTAACACCCTTTTTCTCTTGGAGTGGTCAACGTCGGACTCACCATGACATAGATCCAATAGTCAAGGGAGATCTTGAATATACTCAGATCTATGGTGCATGTTACTTCGCAACCGAAAAGTGATTCGGGGCTTAACAAGGGGATGAATCCCATGATAATGGGTAAATGACCGCCAACCGTCGGTCAACCTTCAAGTTATCGATATGACAGGTCACCTTTGGTGCATTTAGGATGTTGCAATGTTCATTCACCCCGAAGATCTAGACTCCCGGAGTCCTGAATAACTTAGCTCATTTTTTAGTGTAGTGAAGGGTTCCATGGTCCTGGCGTTCTGGAACTTTTTCAATCTCCATAGGCTACACTCCTAAATCTTAGCCGAAATTTGGTTAAGGCCATGGGCATGAGCCCATGGTCTCTTGGATGACTGGTTTGGAGGAAGCACCTTCCATTCACAAAACTCAAGTTCTATAACAGGGAAATGTATTTTTGAGGGATCAATAGGACTGTAGCAATCCTGTAGAGTCTGTCTCGACTCTAGAAATGTGAAGTTGATCCTTCCAAAAACACATTGAGGATTTTCCAACCAGCGCATAGGCCAAACTTGTCCTCTTAAAACCATTCCAATGCAGTAGTTTACATAAGGACAATAAGTATTATTACCATCAATTTCACGCGAGGCACATATTGACACAATATCGTTCCATCACCCTCCTATATCCAGGAGGTACATGTATAACACAAATACAAGCATTCAAATCATGCATTTCAATTCAAGTGTACATGGTATATGAAATACTTATCTATTACAAGTTGCAACCAACCAACTGACTTTGGGTGTTCGCCTTTCCACCCAACCGTAGGCTCAGAAACATTCACTCTTAGCACTCTGGCCACCCCCATGCGAAGCCATGGTATCACTAGGAAAACTTCTACAAATTTCTTAGAAATCCTTTCTCCATCACAACCTCTATGAGGTTTATCAGGTGCTCCCTCAACATCAAGCTCACGACCTTCTTCTCAAGTCAGGTTTTCTAGGTTCTCTTTCCAAACTCAAGAAAGGTATCGGGGAGGTTACTCTCCTCCACCTCTCTGACAACAGTATAAGTCTCCCTTCTTCCCCACTGAGCTCAGGACCTCCATGGGTTTTATCATATGCCTTCCCAATAAGATTTTCTCTGTGCAAGAGAGTCCCTTCACAACTACACTGTCCCTCGACCCCCTCTCCTTCCAGCACCAATTTATTTCCAGCCAACACCAAGCTCGCGACCCTCTTTTTCTCTAGTCTGGGTTTTCGGTCTTCTATGCTCCAGTTCAGAACTCTTCCACGAGTTCTCCGATATTTCTATTGAATGTGCTCATGCATTCTTTTCATAAATTCTCTTCCTCAGAGACTGAATTAATCCTCTGTTTATCTCCTGTAGCGAGAACATCTTATTCTTTGAGTTATTTTTTGAATTGGAGAGCCTCTCCCGCACTCTCTTCTTTCTCTGGTGTCTTTCTTCTCTTTATGTGCCCCCCTTTGGGAATGGTATCCTTCTTGTATGAACTTGTGTGTATTCTTGCACACCTTTTTCCTCCCCAGGAAGGTTATGGACCTATCCTATTCCTTCTATCATAAGGAACTTGGGTCAATTTGGGCCTACAGGAAACTGCACTCTGTGGTACTTCGGGCTGACTATTTTCTGTCTCCTCAACTAGACCCTCCATGCTTCCATTCATTGGGGTAGTTGATTGTTCAACCACCAGTCCTTTTCTTATTAATTGATTTTTTCTTGGGATCAGGATGAGGCTTATTATTTCAGCAAAGAGAATTGGGTCATTTTGACATAATGAACCATGTCTATAGTTTCCTCACTCTTTTTGCTAGTGATATCATTGCCAATACTTGAAGGCTTCACCCCCACAGTTAGTTGTTGGAAATCTCAAAAATAATACATTTACATTATTTGCATGCCATAGCATGGTAATCATAAATAATGATTAATTACAAGCTGGTGGAAACAGTGGTATTACATGAAGACTGAGACTAGAAATATGGATCATCTTAGCCATGAAAGTTTCATCTACTGTCTCGACAAATTATTCCTTATCAGTAATGAAAATTAATTCATGAAAAAATCAGAATGCAAAGACTTCCAAGATCAAATAATCAACATTTCTAGAATAAGTTGTTGAATATTGTATCTCAAATCTTTGAATCATGTTATCTTCAGTAAGACCCTCCTATCAACAAAAAGGTTAAGACTCTATGATAATATGAATGAATGAAAGTAAATAATCTTACAGTTTAAGTGAAGACCTTTATAAAAAATTATTCCTCGTTCTCTCCTCCTTGTCCCTTCCTTTGATTAGATTTTTATCTTCCTCAAAAGAAGTTTTGGTAGTTTCAAACTACCATTATTTAAATCATAATTGACTTAATATTAATTAGGGACAAATAATAATAATAATAATAATAATAATATATAAATTTTATTAAATAATAACTAATAGGTGGGACCCCTAATTCTTTTAGTCTTTTTTAGTTTGATTTCCTCCTTGTTACTCCATAATTTATTAAAATAATAAATCACGCCACCTCTTTAATATAAACAATCACTTTTATCAACACCTTGTATCTCCCAAAACAATCCATATATATATCCAATAAATAAAATGTATTTTCATCATGAAAAATAGTTATTGATTCGCTGCCAAAAATGAAGATAATAGTATCAAGTTGTCCCAAAGTCAAAACATTATGAAATTGTTTACCACCAGAAACAAACAGAAATATCAGAAGCCATATTTATTGTGTGAAGCAGTCTGCCTCTTCTCACTGCTTGTTGATCTTCTTTCTTTGATTGTCGAGTGAGCTTTGTCAGTGAGTGGTTGATTGGATGCATGACGTTGAACTTCATTAAGAGCCATAGATGGATCATTGAATTGTTGGGCATGTGAGATGACTGACTGAGAGGGGTTATTAGATGATTCATAATGAGTGACTACTTTTTAACCTTGCTCGATAAAGGATCATGGATGGTTATTTTAAGCCTTTTACTTGCATGAGAGGATTGAACAGGGGATGTAACATGATCAACCTACAAAGCATGTAGGTTGAGCGGAGGTGGAGGAGGCAATGGCAATGAAACTGTGGGCCAACCATGATGATGAATTATAGGAGAATGAACAATATCTTGCCAATGATCATTGAACCTCTGGCTGGAGGGAAACATGAGGCGGAATATGAACATTAGATAAACTTGGGTGAGGCTGAAAAGGAATCATTTCTGGTCTAGGATATGGTTGGAACCCTCCTTGACCTATAAAATTAAAAAACCTAGCTTGGAATAGTTGATTTAACTCTTGAGGGTTAGCATCAAAGTGAATAGAAAATCTAGGTCTCTTGTTGCCTCTTTGACACAAATTGTTGCTACCCCAACCTCTAAGATGGCTTCCCCTGCTGAAGAAACTCATCGTCTGAAAACAAAATTAGATCAGAATATAAACAAGAAATACTAATCAATCATCAATTCACTTGCCTAAAGATAAATTTAAAATGTCGGCTCTTATCATTTCATACACTGGCATGCATGTCATCAATCCATTACTCTCCATACAACTATCATAATCATTCTACCAATTTATATCCACAATTGTCATTATCTAGAAAAGGGATGTTTTAATGAAGTATGGGATGTGAATTGGATTTATAATGAACGAAAAGTGTTATTTATGCAAAAGGAAATAAATGATTATTGTTCTAAATAAGACCCAGTATTACCCAAACTTAGCTTAATAATCATATCATCTTCAAACTTGACTGCAGATTTCATTAATAATGCTCATTGTTCCAACTCAAAATTTCAATTTCCAAATTACATGGCTTCTATAAAATCACATTTTCTTTTAGAACAAAACATGGAAATAATAAAATGAATTTGGGAAAAAATGAGGGTTGTATAATTTGCGTAAATTGAAATTATGGAGGGAAATGATAATGATCAATGTTCTTTCTACATGCAACTATTTTTTATCAATCCTCAACCAATGTAATTAATTCTAAGCCTTCAAATTATAACCTTGTATTTTTGCTTTTGAATTTTTTAGAGTTCAATTCGTTCAACCAAGTGTATCAACAAACAACCTAAAAACTTCTCCTTATAATTTCCTGTAGGAAGGATCATATCTAAACTCTTGAAACTTATCCATTTGAACTCTGTTTTGCCAAAATATTGTATCCATAGCATTCATCACAATAAAAGAATGAATCGAATCAAATATCAACTCAGCAGGGCACAAACTAAGTTTGATTGAAATATTCAAACTAATTCTCATCTCTGTTTATATATTGATTGTTAAAAAATGTCAAAATCTGGGTTTTTCGATATATTTGTAAACAATGAGCGTTGTAACCAAGATGCCAACCAAGACAAACCCAATAATATGTTGTTGGACTACTCACAATCTCAACATTTCTAACCTTGTTTTGTACAATAGATTTACTTGCAGAACCAAATGCCAATAAGCAAGCCTAGATATTGATGACGAAATTTAGCAAGTATAGGGTTTTAAATCTTAATCCTCAAACAATAATCATCATGTGACCCAAAATAATTGAGACAGAAAGGAAAGTCTAAAACCTAAATTCAAATTCATTTAAAACCATCAAACCATAACCCATTAAATGCAGGTGGGTTTGAACCACCACCAACAAGATATATATGTATCAGAGAAAACAATTCGAAACCTATCCACATACCCCAAAAATTTCCACAATAAACTGAGTTGGTATTATAATGAGCTATAGAAATCTTATTGTTATTTTCTTTTGAACCAAATACAAGAGCAGTCAAAATAAGAACTTGGTAGCATGCCCTGTATATTTTCATTTGTTTTGTTTTGAAAAGAAACTTCACAACAGGTGCAAAAGAAATCAATGGTGGATGATAACAGGTCATAACCCAAACCAAACCTTATAAGTGAGACTAGAACACATCAATACTAGTAGAACTTCATTTGAAATTCCCTCTGTTCCTTTAAAAAACAACGAAGTTGTATGATATTTGCAATACAAAACCCAGGTCAAGAATATCACTGTTGTTCAAAAATGTAATTGTTTTATTTCAAAATAGCTCAAATAATTATCAACTCTCTATCCTTAAGAATCTATGCCAAACAGAGAGTCACACTCATAACAAACACACAACATGAAAACAAACTTGAGCCAACATTTAAAATTTATCAGAGCAAAGAAATCTATCGATGCCAGAGAAGTAAAAAATGTTCATACCTATCCAAACAAGCTAAATAGCCACAAGAGAGAAACTCAAGATCATTATCCAACCACCAAAGCTTTAGAGTCCAAAACCCTCCATGAACAACATCAAACCATTTCCAAACAAAATCAATGCGAAAAGGTGGTATATCTCATGAGGGAAAACCAACCAAGAGTGCATTAACTCTCCATTAATTCATGTCACCTCAACTCAACCCAAAACTCACCAACCTTTTACAGTAGTGAACCAAAATTTACATGGTGGAAAGCACCTAATCATCAGATCAAACTCCAAATCGATATTTGGTACCACGTATCGATCCCACAATCATACTCAAACAACAATATACCACATTTGCAAATAATATATGGTATTGATACTTTAATAACGAACGATACCATTTAATCAAACAATGTGCCATATGGTAAACATATGTGAATTTAACGAACGATACCATTTAATCAAACAATGTGCCATATGGTAAACATATGTGAATTTAATTATAAGTTGAGTCCATTCATACTTGAATGCAACCACCTTGTATAAGATCAAAACCTCTATATAATATCATCCCTATTATATGATATATGTGTGTGTGTGTGTGTGTGTGTGTGTGTGTGCATCAAATGAAAGTTGGCCACCCCTTTTTTTTTAAATTTCACAAGCCATAATAAGACCATGAAACTTTGAAACCTATAATCATAAGTGTTATGACTTTGGCACAATAGATCTTCCACCCTTTATTTTCCTTTTAGAACACAAAGACTGTTGAAACAATTCTTAAACTTTTTTCTTTTCTTTTCTTTTTTTCTTTTTTTTTTATCCCTAAGACCTAAACTTTCCTTTTTTCGGGTTTCGGCTTTTCATAAAACGCAAGTTTCGTTATAATTCCCAAACGCACGGTACCGATTTCCCGAAGAACTCAATTATTTGAATAATAAAAGGAAAAAACCTAAAAGTATTATAAAAAAATCCTAGCACATTTTCTATAAAATTATTTTGATCATGATAAGCTTTAAAACTTACGGATTTAAGGTTAAATTTAAAGAGTTTTCAGGATTTGGGGTTTCCTGAAAACATATTTTTCAATACAAATTGATTTGCGAAATCCCGATCCCCAATTTCCTGAAATAAAGAGAGTTAGTTTAAATGCTAATTAATTTATTCTCTAACGTAAAAAGTTAAGGCTTAAGTTAATCATTTCGCGATTTCGAGATTCAGAGTTCAGTGATAACACATCTCTTGTCAACATGATCTCCGAAATCTCGAATCATGAAATCTCGATCCATAATTTGTGTTAAACCGAACTAACTTTGTATTGTCCTTAACCTTGATTAGTTAGTTAATTAAGATGAACTTAAGTCCTATTTTTAAAACATGTCGCAATTTCGCAACTTCGGAAATCAGGATTTGTTGATGACATACTTCTTGTCAAAATGATCCCCGAAATCCCAAAATGCTAAATATCAATCAATCACTTTGCTAAAATGTTTAAGTTTTAATTAACACGTCGTGATTTTGCGATTTCGGAGATCGGATTTCATCGATGACATACTTCTCGACAACACAATCCCTGAAATCCCGAAAAACAAAATCTTCAATCTTAATCTATGTTTAGCACCAATTAACCTTTTTCCAAAGCATGATTAATGATAATTATTTTTTAAGGTTTCGTTCATGTTTCGGTTTCTGATTGAGTAAAATGCCCCAAGTTTTCATTAAAAATCCAAAGGCGCTAAAATACGGCCATTTAAATAATGAATCACTGGTGATGTGTGGTACTAATGCGTATCTCAGTAAAATATCTTCCACATTAAATGCCTTGAATTCTTGTCAGTTGCGTCAATCCCGTCACTTTTAAATGAATTAAAGAGCATTTGAATGTCTGTGTTTTCATTTTATCAAGCACAAGAAATACTCAGCTGAGCTCATTCCTTCATTTTCCGTGATAGGTTTTCTATTTAACGTAAAGTCATGGCACCGAAAAAGGCACCGAAGAAGAGTGAAGATACACAGGAAGGAGATATCATCTCCAACACCATGCCACACGCTATAAAGTCCATTAAATCTTGGACTCAAATTTCTGAATTTCTGGAATGTGAACTCAAGAATGCTCATCCTGATTCTGAGAATCACTATCGGGACATCGCTGAATCAGAGATTCATAAGATCACCGCGCACCCTTGGCTCGTGGCATACAATGATATGACAAGTTGGGCCCTGGAAAAGGTCGATATCCCGACAAGGAGCATCTTAAATGATCAAGAATTCATCGTCGTCTCATTCAGGCCAGAACACATACAAGTAATGTATAAACTCTTGCCAAATCCTAAACATACTTTTAATGCTGAGTTTTAAGTAGAGTTTCAGAGGAAAGAATGCACTGAGGTAGACCAGACTTATCTTGATATGATTAGAGAATGGTGGAGGTGTTCATCAAAATTTAGAGCCGATACCCATGGGGTTTATGCTACAACATCCTTGAATGAATACATGGTCTACGTTTCCATTATGCTATGTAGACTTTTCGGGAGAAAAGATCCCTGCCATTTTCATGCAGATTGGGTGCCCTTTTTGGAAGAATCTTCAGAAGGGTATGCTTTTAACTGGAGTAATATTTTTTCGGATAACCTAACACAAGAAATCTCAAACTACAAAGTTACAAAATCAAAGGGACAATCAGTGGCCTTTTACATGTCATCATACATTATGGATGCAATCTGCTATGTGACTCATTTTCCCTTAATGAATTGGAGTTGGAACATAACCTGTCCAGAACCCATTCATGAATATCATTCTACCCTTTGGGAAGAAAATGCTAAGGACGCATTTTATGAAATTTGTCATTTTGTTATAATTCTGATGCATAAAATATTTTTTAGATGCGAACCTCCTCGCATTTCTAATACAGTCACAGAAAATCTTAAAGAAATAGCCGATTGGTTTATTGCAGAGAATTTTTCCTACATTAGGGTTTATGGTTGTTTTATTCCCCCTCATGCACTCCCTAAATTCCTACCAGACGATTGGTGTGTAGAGAGGTAGCCCACCAGATAGTAAAAGGCAACATTGGTTTAGAGCTAAAGGCAACTCAGAAGAAGTCATGGAAAAATTTCCCTGTACATGTTAGGAAATTTTCATTACTGAATCTAGGTCATTCTAAAGTAGAGGCTGAATCACTAGAAGAAGTAAAAATTGGTAGATATTGAACACAGAAAGCATGACCCCTATCAATTAATAAGCAAACATTTGATGCATTGTAATTTAAAATCTTATGAGCATGAAACATTTGTTTATGATGACGTATTCAAGGAGGTTATATCCTATGAAGAGGTATTGAACAGAGTACAGGCCCTGCCACCTGATTCATAGATTGGTTTTGTGTCATTCCAGAGCCATAGGCGAAGCTGTTTACCCAAAATTTTGCAAGGTGAAGCTATGACCCCACCTCCAGAGCAGGAAGGGCCTCCCCAAGGCTTTGAAACAAATATACAGAACAAAGAAAATACTAAAGGCAAGATGAAGGATACTGAAATACCTTCACAAGACACAGAAATTTCCCAGACAAAAGAATCAGAGGCAGGGAAGGGAAAGGAGATAGAAACACCCCCAGAAATCCCTAAGGATGTTTCAGAAAAGACAGGAGGAACAACATCAACAGAACTTGGAAGTCCCATTACTTCCTTGACTCCATTGCAGTCCACTTATGGAAACCTCCACGAGGGAGCTCTGTATGTTAGTCATTTGGAGCCAATTTCTAGAGATGAGATTCCTTCATCAGATTATTTTTTCAGTAAAAAGAGAAGGGAAATCTTGAAACAGGAAATCCATCCAAGAGGAGATGGTATGGTTAAAAAGCATAAGGTCATTATAGATGGAAAGAAACTTAAAGATGGAGAATTTGCTACAGAGATAGCAGGCACGATGGGATCTTTAGTGTCGGAAAATATATTTTCTGTTGGCAGTTTGACAACCATGTTGGAACAAAAAGACCAAATGATAGATCAGCTACAGGGTAAATTGAAGGAAACTGAAAGAAATATCAGTTGGGGAATAAAAAAAGGTCTAGAGCAAGCTAGATTAAAAGATATTCAAGAAATTTAGAAAATGAAAACAAGCTTAGAGGAAGAAAATCAGATGATACAGGTCACCCAGGCACAGGTTCTAAAACAAGAATAAGAAAATAAACAATTACGAGATAAAATTTACACTATTTCAAATCAAGTGGTAGACCTTGAAAATTTCCAGGCTCAAGTATTGGAAATACATTTGAAAATAGAAGAGGAACAACAGAAAGTATTTTTAAATCTGGAAGTTGTCCAAAATTACTTTCAGGAAACAAACAAATCTTTGGAGAATGTTCTCCAGAAAGAAAGAGAAGTGAAAGCGGCCAGAACGAATTTCCAAAAAGAAGTAACCCTTTCAACAAAGGATAAGGTCCGAAAGATTAAAAAACTATCCATTTCAGAACAGGTAAAAGGAGATGTAATACTTAAAGTGTGGGAAGCAGACCTAGCCGAAAATAAAAGAATAACCAGAGATGTCAAAGATGATTGTCAAGGGATTTTTGACCTCTTAGAAAAGACTTCATTGAATATTGGAAAAAATGACTATCCTGGGTTACTAGGAGAGATCAACATTGTCAAGCATCAACTAAGGTTCAAGGAAGATTTGGAGGAAATGAAGGTAGAAATTCCAAAAATTAAGGTAATCAATATCTCTAAAATCGACAAGTGGATGGTGATACCGAACTTAAAGTTACAAACTATTAAGTTCACAGGGAAGATAATAGAAGATCGCTTGCCCGAATTACAGAAAAGATTTTGCATATTTGAGGCAAAGGAGATACCAAACGTTCCCAGAGTTTTGGTGAAGTTTTTGAGAAAATGTGTTCACTGTCTTGAGGGAGAAGAAGGAAGTTCATCAACACCAACATAAAAGTACTCTTTTGAATATTTTCATCATTAGAAATTAGAAAATAAATGTAAACGGTTTGACATGATTCATCCATGTAACTGTAGTCTTAGGAAGTTGGTTAATCACCAATGGGAAAATATTTGATAATCATGTATAAATATATTTTGAGAGGACTGAGAAAGGGATTTTGGTTTTTTTGAGAGAGCCGATTGTAAGAAAAATTTCCAATTCACTGTGATATACGATATAGACGAGATTCTGAATCCTACCAATTTGTAGCTATGTGTTCTTTGACCTTGTTTACGATATTTTTCTATGTTTCTCTTTAAATGTCTTTCTAATGAATGATCAATTTGAAGTTTATTTTATATATCTTTTATAATTTAGATTGATTTGGTTATCAAATTATTTAGAGATTTTCCACTGAAATTGCTATCACTAATTTTAAGACCTGTGAATCATTTGAAACATAATATTTAACTCTTCATTAGAAATCTCTTTTTCTTTTGTATTTCCTGTCATAATATGAGATTCTTTCTTGATTAAAGCCTCATATTTTTCAGTAGTATTTCTTTGTTATTTTACGATTCTCAAATTGTTAGAAGTCCAGGAAATGGCCTCAACTATATTTATGTTATTATTTTGAATTTCAAAACTATTTTTCATATTCTCATCTTTTAAAAAAACTGAAGTAACAATTTATCGAATTCTTTCACAATTAAATAAAATCGTATTCTCCATGACTGTCCCAAATAACAAACAACCCAACATAGAACTTGGTCTTCAAGATCAAACCAGTATTGCTTTAAACCTATTTAATACTATCCTACAAACAACAACTAACCGGGCTGAATTAGAACGTTCATGGGCTGCTATTGAGAGAGATATCAGCATTCAAGAACAACGGGAAGCTAGACAGAGACAGTTGAGAAACTGATTCTGCTTTACCCTTCCTTTTTTATTCTTATCCTTTAAGTTATATTTACCTTTACGGATGCCTTGACGGTATACTTTATAGCCTTAAAGTATAAACTTAGGAACAACATCGTTTTGGCGCCGTTGTCGGGGAGCAAAGAAACAAATCTTTTCCCTGGGAAGAATGACATTGACACTTTCTTTCTTTGATAGTGAACAAGGATAGAAAACCTTCTAAGGCTACCTTTATTTTTCACTTGGTGACTCCACGATAAGTAAACTGGCTATTAGCCAAAAGAACACCAGAAAGAACCTGGACAACAAACAGACCTCACCAGTCTCTGATCTGGAAAAGATTTTAAAATCACGCAAATCACTTAGACAAGTCTTTTTACCCATACATACTATTTGTCAGCCTGACTTTACGCAGTTAAACATTTTGAAAACACTTGAAAGATCTATCTCTCTTCCCCTCTCATACGATACATTCTCTTTTCCTGAGGTTTTCTCCCCAAATTTTTGAGAATCTTCTCCTAATGCATTCCGAGCTTCAGCCTCAAATCTACCAATGGCCACACAAGGAGGTGTTGGAGCTGGAGGTGGTGCCCCAGGAGGACTAGAAGGTGGTCAAGTACTGCTTCCTGGAATCTTCGCTAAAGTAGCTGCTAGATATGCTCCTCTTGTCCTCCTCGTTCCCCTCCACGATATCCCTGAAAATTATATGAAAAGCCTTCCAAAATTTACAGGGAGAGGGGATTTGACCGCCCAATAACATATAAACTTATTTGACCAATTTGTTGACATCCTCATAATAGAACACGAAGATGCCTATTCTAGACTCCTCGTTCAGAATTTCAAAGGACAGGTGAGGACCTGGTTTCGATCCTTAGTAGTCGAATCTCTAAGATCTTATGAAGAACTTGAAAGAACTTTTATTAGACAATGGGGAGAGAGGAAGGACCACCTCTACTACCTGACAGAATTTGGAGCCCTTAGAAAGAAAAACTCTGAATCGGTTCTAGAATTCACACAAAGGTTCAACAAGTTGTATAATAAAATCTCAGTTGAGGTCAAACCTTCACAGCCAACAGCAAAGGTGACTTTTTCTAGCGCTTTTGATCCCGATTTCTCCTTATTATTAAGAGAAAGGAGATCAACATATCTCACTAAAATGCAGGATGATGCTCTTGAGATTGAATCGAACATGATGGAATCAGGGAAATTAAAAGCAAAAATAGAAACCGGGGACAAAGAAAATAGGAAATTCAAAGAGCAAGGTGGACCCTCAGGATCGGGGAAATCCTCGGGAGATAAAATAGATGAGATGGCTAGGGTAATTAGAGAAATTTCAAATAAAATATAAAAAATGGAACTAGAGAAATAGAAAAGAGATAATTTCCCCAGGAAAGATTTTAGAAGGAATCCTGATCCTCAGGCCCCACAGAAAATAATTAAAAATGAAGATAAAAAAATTCCAACCCCCTTCAAAAGTGAAAACTTTATTGGAGAGGAAGATCTAGAAGATTTTGAAGAGATTGATGAGGATATCAATAATCTTGGCGATGATAATAAATCACCTTATTTATCGAGACAAGATTACGAAAAATCTTTAAATAAATAAATTACATCAGAAGACAATGTTAGCAACGACACGTCTGAAAATTTGGCCTATCAGGATATCGCAGATGATATTATAGCCGAACTATAGGAAAAATATAATTAAGACTAGGAACAAAAGTCTCCAAACTGTTCCAACAAAAAATATCTTGCTAAGGGGTGAAACTGATAAGGTGACTCCAAAAGTTGCTGACAAATAGACTGCAAAAACTCACACCGCTGACATGCAACCTGTCCAGTCAAAGCCAGTAGGAACACTTGTTGTGAAGACATAGGTGCCTGTAAATGAAAACAAGTCTGCACCACAAAGAAAAGCTGAAAAGAAAGGAATGGAGTCCCCAAACATAGAAAATGACAAGGCCCTAGGAAATTTTAATCTGGAAAATGAAATAAATAAAATCAAAATTCTTGTTCCTCTTGTTGAACTAGCTAAAAATCCCATATACAGAAAACAAATTGCCAAGATGATTAGCTTTTCTGAAGATGAAAGCCAGACCGATGTCATCAACTTAGAATATGACAAGCCGAACATAGTTTTGGTCCACATTTCGAAGGTGTGAGAGACACTGTGGCCCCCTTTTACATCACGTTAACCTTGTTTGACCACCTACTCCATAAATGTATGCTAGATTCCGGAGCTTCCCACAATATGATGCCAAAGGCAATTATGGAGAAACTCGGTCTCAAAATCACAAGGCCCTATGGTGACTTGTATTCTTTTGATTCAAGAAAAGTCAAATGAATAGACATGATTAAAGACCTGGTGGTAGGTTTGGCACAAATACCAACAAAAAACATTCTTATGGATGTAGTGGTCGCTGAAATCCCTTCGGAGTATGGTATGATATTATCTAGGTCATGGGGTGCCAAGCTTGGAGGATCTCTCCAACTGGACATGACATACGCTACAATTCCAGTTTTCAGAGGACAATACACGCGTCTTTACAAAGAGACTAGGTTGGCATTTACGGTAGGAGATCCACATAACCCAAATAATCATCATGTTTATATTGCTGACCAAGATTTAGGAAATTGTATATTATCGATTGATGATGATTTTGAAGTAGATGTAGATGAAAGGTGTATAGAAGAAAAAACTGAAAAAGAAGAAATAAAAAAAATGTATATAGCACTGGTGTCTGGAAAATGTATTTTGACATTGCTTCATCTTTCCTTGGAGCCGGAGCTGGGGCACTCCTTGTGGCTCCTGATGATCAATTTGTAATCCCCTTTTCATATAGGCTTTAGTGGAATGTGGATTGTACAAATAATGTATGCGAGTATGAGGATTTAGTGCTAGGATTAGAAGCCGCTAGGAGAATGAAAATAACAAAACTCGAAGTCTTTGGCGACGCCGAGTTAATCATAAAACAGGTGAATCGAGAGTACTAGGCCAAACATCCTAGGTTGAGGTCCTATAGGAATTGTGTCTGGGATCTAATCGAGAATTTCTTCTCCTTTGTGAATGTTCATTTCGTCCTAAGGACTGAAAACCAACAGGTTGATGCATTAGCCAAAGCATCATCAACTTTCACACCCCCCTACTGCGTTTAAATTAAAATATCACATACAAATGAGACATCGACCTTCGACACCAAATAACATACAGCATTGGCAGGTCTTTGAGGACGATGAACAGCTTTGAAATTTTTTAGAATCAATTGATGAATTTGCAGAAATGCATATTGATCAAGAAAATCAAAATGATCCCATTTGGATCATGCAGGAGGGAGAGGATTCTAAAGAGTTTCACAATAAAATTGTGAATCACCTAATGCTCGTTCTCAAGAATAACCATATTCCCAAGGGCCTAATTCCCTTGGAAATATTGTTCAATCAAGATGATATCCCTTCAAAAACCACCCTACAGCCCCAACCTGAAGAGGTTGAGGACTGTGACATAAGAACTAAAGAAAACCCTTGGATGGTAAAACTATCCAAATATCTATCTACAAAAACCAAAAATAAATACACGGAGTTGCTTAGAAAATACAAAGACATTTTCACTTGGTTGTATGAAGAACTAAGAACCTATGACACCTCTATGATCGAACATAAGATACCCCTAAAGCCTGGTGTCAAACCCTTTAAACAAAAACTCTGACAAATCAACCCCATCTTATTACCTGTTATCGAACTGGAAGTTAAAAAACTCCTTGATGCAAAGATAATTGTACCACTGAGATATTCCGATTGGGTAGCAAACCTAGTCCCATTTAGGAAGAAAAATGGGGAAATTAGATTTTGTGTCGATTTCAAAAATCTTAATAAATCCTCTCTCGAAGATAATTACCCCCTACCTAAAATGGATGACGTTTTAGAAAAAGTGGTAGGAGCTAATAGGATGTCAATGATCAACAGATTTTCAGGTTACAATCAAATTGTTGTCAACGATCATGATAAAGAAAAAACAGCCTTTACCACTCCTTGGGGTACATTTATGTATGATAAGATGTCGTTTGGTTTGATGAATGCAGGCGCTACTTTTCAACGGGCAATGGATATCGCTTTCATTGGCGAACGAGACAAATTTGTAGTTATTTATTTGGATGACCTAACTATTTTTTCTAAATCAGATGAAGATCATCTGATACATCTCAAGCAGACGTTTGATAAATGTTGCAGGTTTGGTCTGTCCTTAAATCCTAAAAAGTCTCATTTCGCTATGCAAGAAGGAAAGATTTTGGGACATATTGTATCTCGAGATGGAATTAGAATTGACCCTAAAAGAGTTGAAGCTATAGATACAATAAGTATTCCTAGGAATGTGAAATAAATTCAGTCATTCTTAGGAAAAATAATTTTTTTGAGAAGATTTATTCCGAACTTCGCTGAAATTGTGAAATTGATCACAGATATGCTAAAAAAAAACAGCGAAGTAAAGTGGACAGCAGAAGCTAAAGCATCCTTTGCACTCATCAAGAAGGTTATAAGAGAGGCACCTGTACTAGCGAGCCCTGATTATCTCAATGATTTCCTTATTTTCTCATTTGCCTCTGAACACACACTCGCTACGGTACTCCTTCAGAAGAATGAAGAAGGTTTCGAGCAACCGATAGCCTTCTTTAGCAAAAGTCTCTGAGATGCCAAAATCAGATATAATATAATGGAAAAACAAGCATATGCTATGGTAAAAGCGTTAAAAGCTTCCAGAACCTATATTTTTCATTCTAAGGTGATTGCATATGTACCTACTAGCTCTGTAAAAGATATTTTGGTTCAGGCAGACAGTGATGGCAAAAGAGGGCGATGGCTTGCCAAAATCCAAGAGTTCAACTTGGAGATAAAACTAACAAAATTAGTAAAGGGGCAAGGCTTAGCTAAACTCTTAGTTGAATCCAATTTCAGAGCTCTTGGGATAAAAAAATCTCAGGGGGAGGAAGAGTGGCTAGATGTGAATGAACTTGAGGATCAAATAATTGAAAACTGAATTGAAGAGAAATTTGCTTCATCAAATTGGTACAAGGACATAGTATCCTACTTGTTGACATTGAAATGCCCAAGTGACTTGTCTCCATCCAAAGCCAGAACATTAAAGATGCATGTGGTCAAATACTTTATTTCTGAAAAACAATTGTATTGGAAGGACCCACTTGGCTTCCTCTTGGTCTGTCTGGTCGAATCAGAAACAGAAAAGGTCATAGGCAAATTTCATGAAGGAGTGTGTGGAGGACACCATGCCTGGAGGGATACGGCTTATAAGAAATTGAGGGCTGGTTATTGTTGGCCCAAACTTTTCTCAGATGTCAATGCTAAGGTACGAGCTTGCAATCCTTGCCAATTTTTTGCATGCAAACATAAACTCCCAACAATGCCATTGGTCCCAGTCAAAATGGAAGCTCCTTTTCAGCAATGGGGATTAGATTTCATAGGAGAAATTAATCATCATTCTAGTGCTCAACATAGATGGATCCTGACCACTACAGACTACTTCACCAAATGGGTGGAAGCTATTCCAACGAGAAAGGCTATTGATTCAGTGGTTATAGATTTCTTAGAAGAAAATATTTTGTCTAGGTTTGACTGTCCCAGAAAGATAGTCATAGACAATGCACAGGCTTTTAAATCTATGGCTATGGTCAGTTTTTGCCAAAAATATAATATCGTGCTTGGTCACTTCACAGCATACTACCCTCAGGGAAATGGTTTGGCCGAATCTTCAAACAAGAGCTTAATCATTATAATTAAGAATGTGCTAAGCGAAAATAAAAAGTCTTGGCATGTGCATTTGAAATACGCTCTGTGGGCAAATCGGATAGGCATGAAAAAGTCCATCGATACTTCTCCCTTATAAATGGTATATGGGACAGATGTAGTGTTGCCTATAAACCTAGCACTTCCTGTAATGAAACTATGGCAAGATGAGAAGGAAGAACCAAATCCTGTCACAAGAAGGATAAATCAGTTGATTGAAGTTCAACAGCACATGGCGGAAGTGGATGAAAGGCTGCAGAAATACCGGGATAACATGAAAGTGTTATTCAATCATAAAGCCAAAGACAGAAATTTTCTCCCCGAAGATTTGGTTTTGAAATGGGATGCTAGGAAGGAGGATTTGGGAAAAAATGGTAAATTCGATCACATTTGGTATGGACCATTCAAGGTTGCATCTCCCGAAGGAAATAATTCATTTCTGCTAGAAAATTTGGATGGTAAAATCCTGAACGCCCCCATCAACGGGTGTTTTTTAAAACATTATATGGAATAATTGATTTCCAAAATTCCCATTATATATACCATTTTGTTTAAGCCTTTTATTTCATAATTTTCTTTGGTAAGTCTACTTTCATTTTGTAAATAAAGAAAAATAAAATAAAATTGGTTTATGTCTCTTTTAGAAATAAGGATACAAAGTTCTTAAGGTATCCAATTCCTTAAAACCCTAATACTTTTCATATTGTTCTTTCACAGGATTCTGGCTGACAGCTCAACAAGTAAAAGAAGAAAACATACAGCCTGAAAGAAGAAGATAAATTTGCCAAAAATAGGTGATAGATAATATTTTCTGTTATTTTAAAAAGAAGAACAAACATGGTAAGGCAAAGGTGTGATTCCCAACAAAGTCTATTTTATGAAAACAAAGATTTTGTGTCAAAAAGTGCGTTGATTATCTCGTAAGTTGACAGGTCAATAAAAAAGTGTTTTCAAAATCTAGGCCTTAAGGGTTTCATTTAGAACAAGATAGAAGGTAAATAAAGTAAAAAAATTTAAGAGAAAGTTCCAAGAGTTGGGTTCAATTTATGACTTTCGTTTTTCAACTTCCAGTTCATTCTATGTCCCCTCTTTCTACCCTCAGTTCTGAATCAAGCTCCTTTTTCGGGTTTCTCATTGAGGGAGAAGAGATTACGTCTTAACTTTTGAAATTGAAACACAGTTCTTAATCAGTAAGACCCGTTCTCATATTTCTTACTCTCCGACTAAACATGGTTATGCTTAGGCTGATCCTGACTCTCTTAGGTCTCTTAACAATTTTTCTAACAATTTAAGCTTGCTCAAAGGAAGACCCCTGAAATTAATCTTCCCCTTTTTCTCTGCAGACTAAGGCCTTTTGAAAGTTGAGAAAAGGTTGGTCTAGAGTAATCAAAACAGGTTGACAAATCTCCATTGCAATTTTTACACAGATACCAACCCTGGTATATTAAGTATCATTGATTGCCCCCACTTCATATTCATAAAGTAAATATAAGACAGATGGTGAAAGGAAATTCATATTTGATTGCCCCCATCTAGTCCAAAAGATGATGAAAGGAAATTCATTTAGATGATTGCCCTCGTCTAGTATAAAAAGACAGATAACTTCACCGGGGTACTGAACAGGCTAGCTAGCAGTGAAGCAATATCTAAAGTTAAATGTATAATTAGCATTCGAAGCGGTGAAAGGAAATTCAGTAAAAATGGACAAATAACTTCACCGAGGTACTGAACAGGCTCACTGGCAGTGAAGCAATATCTGAGGTATCTGTAAGGTTGTCATACTTAAATACCACTCTACTCTAGCTACCAGTTTTTTCGAAATTGGATCTGCATCCCAAGTCCAGACAGGGCTCCCTAATTAAAAATATGAATTTTGCTTCGTTTGATGCAAGCCGAAAGCCACAAAATCTATTGGTTTTCCTAAGATTGTTTTGAACATCTTAATGCTAAATTAATTTCACTAATGAGAAGGATAAGATCATGAATGAGACTACAACTGAGTTTACAACAAGTGAGAAATTTGAAAAGATTTTCAGAAGTAAAAATGAAATCGCCTTTTTCCTCTGTATCCCCTTCCTTAGCAATTTCTACAGGGATAAACCCTTGACCCCATTAACCCAATGAAGGCACTAAGTCTACATGTTCTCCTCATCCCACAAGGAGACGAGGTCCCCAGTTGGAACCTATGTTGAAACAATTCTCAATTTTTATTTTTATTTTCTTTTTATCCCTAAGACCTAAACTTTCCTTTTTTCGGGTTTCGGCTTTTCATAAAACGCAAGTTTCGTTATCATTCCCAAAAGCACGGTACTGATTTCCTAAATAACTCAATTATTTGAATAATAAAAGGAAAATAACCTAAAAGTATTATAAAAAATCCTGGGGCATTTTCTATAAAATTATTTTGATCATGATAAGCTTTAAAACTTACGGATTTAAGGTTAACTTTAAAGAGTTTTCGGGATTCGGGGTTTTTTGAAAACATATTTTTCAATACAAATTGATTCGCGAAATCCCAATCCACGATTTCCCGAAATAAAGAGAGTTAGTTTAAATGTTAATTAATTTATTCTCTAACCTAAAAAGTTAAGGCTTAAGTTAATCATTTCGTGATTTCGAGATTCGGAGTTCAGTGATAACACATCTCTTGTCAACATGATCTCCGAAATCCCGAATCGCGAAATCCCGATCCATAATTTGTGTTAAACCGAACTAACTCTGTTTTGTCCTTAACCTTGATTAGTTAGTTAATTAAGATGAACTTAAGTCCTATTTTTAAAACACGTCGCGATTTCGCAACTTCGGAAATCAGGATTCGTCGATGACATACTTCTTGTCAAAATGATCCCCGAAATCCCGAAATGCTAAATATCAATCAATCACTTTGCTAAAACGTTTAAGTCTTAATTAAAACATCGCGATTTCGCGATTTTGGAGATCGGATTTCATTGATGACATACTTCTCGACAACACAATCCCCGAAATCCCGAAAACAAAATCTTCAGCCTTAATCTATGTTTAGCACCAATTAACCTTTTTCCAAAGCATGATTAATGATAATCATTTTTTAAGGTTTTGTTCATGTTTCAGTTTTCGATTGAGTAAAATGTCCCGAGTTTTCTTTAAAAATCCAAAGGCGCTAAAATATGACCATTTAAATAATGAATCATTGGTGATACGTGGTACTAATGCGTATCTCAGTAAAATATATTCCGCATTAAATGCCTTGAATTCTTGTCAGCTGCGTCAATCCCATCACTTTTAAATGAATTAAAAGAGCGTTTGAATGTCTGTGTTTTCATTTTATCAAGCGCAAGAAATACTCATTTGAGCTCATTCCTTCATTTTCTGTGACAGGTTTTCCATTTAACGTAAATTCATGGCACCAAAAAAGGCACCAAAGAAGAGTGAAGATACACAGGAAGGAGATATCATCTCCAACACCACGCCACACGCTATAGACTCCATTAAATATTGGACTCAAATTTCTGAATTTCTGGAATGTGAACTCAAGAATGCTCATCTTGATTCTGAGAATCACTATCGGGACATAGATGAATCAGAGCTTCATAAGATCGCCGCGTTCCCTCGGCTCGTGGCATATGATGATATGATCAGTTGGGCCTTGGAAAAGGTCAATATCTCGACAAGGAGCATCTTAAATGATTAAGGAGTCATCGTCGACTCATTCAGGCCAGAACACATACAAGTAATGTATAAACTCTCGCCAAATCCTAAACATACTTTTAATTCCAAGTTTTTAGCAGAGTTTCAGAGGAAAGAATGCACTAAGGTAGACCAGACTTATCCTGATATGATTAGAGAATGGTGGAGGTGTCCATCAAAATTTAGAGCCGATACCCATGGGGTTTATGCTACATCATCCTTGAATGAATACATGGTCTACGTAGCCATTATGCTATGTAGACTTTTCGGGAGAAAAGATCCCTGCCATTTTCATGCAAATTGGGTGCCCTTTTTGGAAGAAGCTTCAGAAGGGTATGCTTTTAACTGGAGTAAGATTTTGTCGGATAACCTAACACAAGAAATCTCAAACTACAAAGTTACAAAATCAAAGGGACAATCAGTGGCCTTTTACATGTCAGCATACATTATGGATGCAATCTTCTATGTGACTCCTTTTCCCTTAATGAATTGGAGTTGGAACATACCCTGTCCAAAACCCATTCATGAATATCATTCTGCCCTTTGGGAAAAAAATGCTAAGGACGCATTTTATGAAATTTGTCATTTTGTTATAATTCCGATGCATAAAATATTTTTTACATGCGAACCTCCTTGCATTTCTAATACAGTCACAGAAAATATTAAAGCAATAGCCGACTAGTTTATTGAAGAGAATTTTTCCTACATTAGGGTTTATGGTTGTTCTATTCCCCCTCATGCACTCCCTAAATTCCTACCAGACAGATTGGTGTGTAGAAAGGTATCCCACCAAATAGTAAAATGTGGCATTGGTTTAGAGCTAAAGGCGGCTCAGAAGAAGTCATGGCCAACTTTCCTTGTACATGTCAGGAAATTTTCATTACTGAATCTAGGCCATTCTAAAGTTGTTAAGTACCTATACCAGATCTGAAAATATACTTCAATAATACCAAGAATAAACCATAAACCATTCACCATAACATGAACACAAGAAATAGAGAAAACCCTTGAGGTGGGGTA
>JZKD02S1738361.1:12071-47127 GCA_000966675.3 Picea glauca | reverse complement strand
TTCCTAGACTTCTTTATATAGCTCTCCCTATCTCCTAGGAACCTTCTAGAGAGCCTTCTCACATTTATTACATCCAACTACCATAGTGGGCCTTTATTAATATAATGGACCTAGTACACCTTACATTGAATGACCACATTCCCATATATTAAATAACATCCACTAATAACACATAACTACATTCCCATTGGGTACCTCCCTAGGTACTCCATATTACCTCCCTAGGTATACCACAAAAGTAGAGGCTGAATCACTAGAAGAAGTAAAAATTGGTAGATATTGAACACAGAAAGCATGACCCCTATCAATTAATAAGCAAACATTTGATGCATTGTAATTTAAAAGCCTATGAGCATGAAACATTTGTTTATGATGATGCATTCAAGGAGGTTAAATCCTATGAAGAGGTATTGAACAGAGTACAGGCCCTGCCACCTGATTCACATATTGGTTTCGTGTCATTCCAGTTCCATAGGCGAAGCTGTTTACCCAAAATTTTGTAGGGCGAAGCTACGACCCCACCTCCATAGCAGGAAGGGCCTCCCTAAGGCTTTGAAACAAATATACAGGACAAATAAAATACTAAACGCAAGATGGAGGATATTGAAATACCTTCACAACACACAGAAATTTCCCAAACAAAAGAATCAGAGGCAGGGAAGGGAAAGGAGCTAGAAACATCCCCAGAAATCCCTAAGGACGTTCCAGAAAAGACAGGAGGAGCAGCATCGACAGAACTTGGAAGTCCCATTACTTCCTTGACTCCATTGCAGTCCACTTATGGAAACCCCCACAAGGGAGCTCTGTATGTTAGTGATTTGAAGCCAATTTCTAGAGATGAGATTCCCTCATCGGATTATTTTTTCAGTAAAAAGAGAAGGGAAATCTTGAAACAGGAAATCCATCCAAGAGGAAATGGTATGGTTAAAAAGCATAAGGTCATTATAGATGGAAAGAAACTTAAAGATGGAGAATTTGCTACAGAGATAGAAGGCACGATGGGAGATTTAGCGTCGACAAATATATTTTCTGTTGGCAGTTTGATAACCATGTTGGAACAAAAATACCAAATGATAGATCAACTACAGGGTAAATTGAAGGAAACTGAAAGAAATATCAGTTGGGGAATAAAAAAAGGTCTAGAGCTAGCTAGATTAAAAGATATTCAAGAAATTCAGAAAATGAAAACAAGCTTAGAGGAAGCAAATCAGATGATACAAGTCACCCAGGCATAGGTCCTAAAATAGGAAGAAGAAAATAAATAATTACGAGATAAAATTTACACTATTTCAAATCAAGTGGTAGAGCTTGAAATTTTCCAGGCTCAAGTATTGGGAATACATTTGAAAATAGAAGAGGAACAACAGAAAGTATTTTTAAATATGGAAGTTGTCCAAAATTACTTTCAGGAAACAAACAAATCATTGGAGAATGTTCTCCAGAAAGAAATAGAAGTGAAAGCGGCCAGAACGGCTTTCCAGAATGCAGTAGCCCTTTCAACAAAGGATGAGGTTGGAAAGATTCATAAACTATCCATTTCAAAACAGGTAAAAGGAGATGTAATACTTAAAGTGTTGGAAGCAGACCTGGCCGAAAATAAAAGAATAACCAAAGATGTCAAAGATGATTGTCAAGGGATTTTGACCTCTTAGAAAAAACTTCATTGAATATTGGAAAAAATGATTGTCATGGGTTACTAGGAGAGATCATCATTGTCAAGCATCAACTAAGGTTCAAGGAAGATTTAGAGGAAATGAAGGTAGAAATTCCAAAAATTAAGGTAATCAATATCTCTGAAATCGACAAGTGGATGGTGATACCAAACTTAAAGTTACAAACTATTAAGTTCATGAGGAAATAATAGAAGATCGCTTGCCCGAATTACAGAAAAGATTCTTCATATTTGAGGCAAAGGAGATACCAAACGTTCCCAGAGTTTTGGTGAAGTTTTTGAGAAAATGTGTTCACTGTCTTAAGGCGGAAGAAGGAAGTTCATCAACACCAACATAAAAGTACTCTTTTGAATATTTTCATCATTAGAAATTAGAAAAGAAATGTAAACGGTTTGACATGATTTATCCATGTAACCGTAGTCTTAGGAAGTTGGTTAATCACCAATGGGAAAATATTTGATAATCATGTATAAATATATTTTGAGAGGACTGAGAAAGGGCTTTTGGTTTTTTTGAGAGAGCCAATTGTAAGAAAATTTTCCAATTCACTATGATATACGATACAGATGAGATTTTGAATCCTGCCAAATTGTAGCTATGTGTTCTTTAACCTTGTTTACCATATTTTTCTATGTTTCTCTTTAAATGTCTTTCTAATGAATGATCAATTTGAAGTTTATTTTATATATCTTTTATGATTTAGATTGATTTGGTTATCAAATTATTTAGATCTTTTCCACTGAAATTGCTATCACTAATTTTAAGACCTGTGAATCATTTGAAACATAATATTTAACTCTTCATTAGAAATCTCTTTTTCTTCTGTATTTCCTGTCATAATATGAGATTCTTTCTTGATTAAAGCCTCATATTTTTCAGTAGTATTTCTTTGTTATTTTGCGATTCTCAAATTGTTACAAGTCCAGGAAACGGCCTCAACTATATTTATGTTATTATTTTGAATTTCAAAACTATTTTTCATATTCTCATCTTTTAAAAAAACCGAAGTAACAATTTATCGAATTCTTTCACAATTAAATAAAATCTTATTCTCCATGACTGTCCCAAATAGCAGACAACCCAACATAGAACCTAGTCTTCAAGATCAAACCAGTATTGCTTTAAACCTATTTAATACTATCCTACAAACATCAACTAACCGGGTTGAATTAGAATGTTCATGGGCTGCTATTGAGAGAGATATCAACATTCAAGAATAACGGGAAGCTAGACAAAGACAGTTGAGAAACTGATTCTGCTTTACCCTTCCTTTTTTATTCTTATCCTTTAAGTTATCTTTACCTTTACGGATGCCTTGACGGTATACTTTACGGCCTAAAAGTATAAACTCAGGAACAACAAAGACTATGCAATATCAATCGTTTGTGCATGTGAACTAGAAAACAGTAATTTAATTTAGTCATTTGTCAACAGGCTGCATTTATTTTTAGAGAAAAAAGAGCGAAATCAACTTAACGTTGTTTCTCTAAGGGGTCCCACCTACTAGTTACATAATATATTAATAGCATAAATACAATTCATTACAATATTTTGCAGGCAGGATTCTTGTTGCGCCTTTTTTTGTCAACAAATGGAGACTCCACAGGGAAGTCTGCTTGTAGCAGATTAGAACTCATGAACTCTGGCCTTGATAAAATCAACAAGGGTAGGTAATGTATCAATTAGGAAAAGTTATACAACAAGGGGAAATTAAATGAAAATTAAAATGATATAATGATATATGAAATGGGGTTTTGTGGAATAATTCCTAGAAAGTGATATGTATGAGGGGGTTTGGTCTTGTTTGTATACAAGTGTAGAAACAATAATATTTGCTCAAATATATGATTTTACTGAAACCTTAACTTTGATGCGAGATTTATAAAAATTATCTGATATGCTCTTATTTAAAACAATATGGAAAGTAGAAAGGGAAAGGAGAAAAAGGGAGAGTCATGACCATCAAGTTCCTAGAAAAGCATTTAATTGAAGGTACATGATACATCTCATAAAAAAAATAAAATTAAGTAAGAATTTATGTATTACCTTTCATGGAGCAAAATTACAGTATTGTATGTGATATCAAAGATATAAATTTGTTTAATTGCACCAAAGGGAAATCAATTCATCCTGACTCTTTTCCTTGTGTGCCACTTAAAATTATGCATCACTGTCTGAATCGCCCTGTGGGGAAACCGATTGGACTGACCATGCATGCAGACTATAATTCATTTTTCTTGGAGGGGACATGACAAGTCCTCATATTTCCAATACAACAAGTGGATGGTTTCGATAATGTTTTCATGGATGAGTTTCCAGACTTTATACCAATAAAGTTGGGACGAATGGAAGATTCTCATGTTGCATTCTTTCCATATCTTCCAAAGGATGAATCCTAGAAGAAGTTTCCAGATGCAGTTGAAGATAGGAGAATGAAACGTTGAGTCTCTCCATCCTTCTAAAGTTTCCTTGAGACCTTCAATATTGCGATCTGTGGTGCGCATGATTGAGGCACAATGGTCCCAAATTTGAGTACTGAAGGGGAAAAGATTGAGCAGGTGAATTTGAGATTCAAAATCCTTCCAGCAAAGAGGGCAAACAGATGTCCCGAAAAAGCCTCTTTTTGTGAGATTGTCCCAAGTGAGGACACCTTTATGTGCGACAAGCCAGAGGAAGGTGCTTATCTTCAGCCAGTGCTTGGTCGCCTATATTTTTTCCCAAACTTTCTCTTTGGGGAGAGGGTGGGTGGTTGTATTTATGTTGTAAGATTCTTTGATTGTGAAGGTACCCCTCTAGGAGTACGCCCATCTCATTATGTCCTCACCTTAAAAAATTCAAATTTTCTGGGAGAAGGTTAGCTTATGCCAAGGCTGGAGATCCACGTGAGATGGAATGTGGAGTTCAGTATGGGTGGACTTCCAATGATGCCATGTGTCCCCTGGGGGGTCTTCTTTCCAGTAATCTGTGACTGTGGTTAAGCACGCTTGAGTGGTAGGGGAAAGAAGAGTGTCTACAATGGAATTCTGCTCTAGAGAGGGCCATTGTTTCCAAGAGTCATACCAAAAGGAAGTTGTCCACCCATTCTAAATTTTCAAGAAGGCGTGATCTGCAATCAGGGAGTGGCCTTGTTTTGTTGTGTTCCAAATCAAGGAGCCCAGAGTGTTGTCATTCCATCGGATGAGCTTCTTTTCTGCAATGTTGGGAATGTATTTTTTCCTCCAAAGTCGAGCCCAGAGGTCTTTGGGTCGCTTTAATCATATCCACCAAATATTAGCACTAAGAAATTTATTGAGAATGGTTGGGTCCTATAAGCCTAGACCTCCATTTGATTTTGTCTTGCATATCTTTTCCCAACTAATCAGAGCTATTTTCTGCTCAATTTTTTCTCCTTTCCATAGAAATTTTATTTGAAGGGTTTTGATGGTGGTTAGAATGAAGTTGGGGGCCGCGAGAGCCAAGAAGGAATAGAGGGGAAGGGTTTGAAGAACAAACTTGAGGAGGATGAGGTGATTGGGAAGGTTGAGAGAGTGAAAGGTCCAGGAGGAAAGCCTTTTTTGCAGGGAGGAAAGGAGCCCCTCCCAGGAGCTATTGTAGAGGGCTTTGTTGAAAAGGGGAATGCAAAGTTATTTGGATGAAAGGGAGCTACGTGTCAAGCCAAGGATTTTGGTGATATGAAACTGAACAAGGATCGGGATGTTAAAAAAGAAGAGGTGGGATTTTTCTTGGTTGATGTCCATTCTTGAGGCTACATAGAGAGTTTGAAGGATATGAAGGATATGAAGGGATTCACGGATAGTGGGGGAGCCCAACATTAAGGTATCGTCAACAAACTGGTTGTGGAAGATGGGGGGGTCTATGCCCTGAAGGGGTAGACCAGCTAGAGATTTATCAACAATTGAAGCTTTGATGAGATGACTAAGCCCTTTTGCCATGATGATGAAAAGGAAGGGGGACAGGGGGTTTACTTGTCGTATTCCACGAGAAGGTGAGAAGGTGTGGGAAGAAACATAATTGATCAAAATATAGAAGAAAGCGGAGGAAGTGAGATTTAGAATCCATTCAACCCAGTCTGGAGCGAAGCCAAAGGAAAGAAGAACATACTTCATATAAGATCAATTTACTTTATCAAAATATTTGGATATATCTAACTTTAATAACATACATGGAGTGCTCATGGTCTGGAGAGAGTGTATGACTTCATGGGTGAGGATGACACTGTCGAGAATTTTCCTGCCTTCGACATATCCTGACTGCTCGGTAGAGATAATGAAAGGAAGGAGGGGTTTAAGGCGTCAGGCAATCACTTTTGTTAGCAACTTGTAAATGAGATTGCATAATGCAATAGGCCTAAATTTCTTAGGTTGAGTGACTTGTTCTTCCTTGGGGATGAGGGCTAGGAAAGTGGCATTAAGAGCTAGGAGAAGCTGACCAGATATTAAAGTGTTCTCAATGATGTCCTAAACTTCCTCCCATAACATGGGCCAGCAGAAGTGAAATAATTCCATCGTGAAGTCATCTAGGACTATAGATTTACCTTCAGGGGTGTCTTGCATTGCTAGGTATACTTCTTCAATCGTGATAGGTATGGACATAGTGTCATTATGCTCCTGGGTTATGATATTTGGAATGTGCTTAGTGATTTTATCAATGTCAGGAGATCTGTCACCAGGGGGTTCAAACAATAGGTCTTGGTAAAAAGAGACCAGTTCCTGCTCAAGATCTTCATGAGTTTGGAGGATGTTCCCTTGCTCCATGCCTAAGTGTGTGATGCAATTGATGTGTCTCTATCGGATCATCACCCGCTGGAAGAACTTGGTATTTCGCTCTCCCTCTTGAAGCCATTGTATTCGGGACTTTTGCCTCCATGAAACTTCCTCTTGAGATCGCCTTTCCTCCACCTATTGCTTGAGAATATTTTCATGCTCTCTGATTTCCTTTGTGATGCCATGATTTCTGATTTGAGTCTGGAGGAGCTTCATTTGATCATTCAGATTTCTTTGGGCTTCAAAAATGTTCCCAAAGTTCTGTTTATTCCAAAGCTTAAGGTGTTGCTTAAAAAATTTTAACCTTTGCTGGAAATGGTACATTTTGGAGCCATGTGGGATGGCGGCTTCCCACCACCAGATCAGGGCCATGGCTTGGAACTCCAGATGAGTGAGACAGAAATTCTCAAATCTGAAGGGATTTTGTCTGAGGGAGCCAGATATGTCTAGTGAGAGTTGTATGGGCCATTGGTTGGAGCCAGCGGTAACCAAGATGCTGGTGTTCAGGGAGAGGCCATCCATCAAGAGGGATTCTGACACCAGGAATAGATCTAGATGGAACACCACCTATTGGGATCTCTTGCACCAGTTTGACCAAGTGAAGATCCCATTTTGGGTTTCTAGATCAATGAAACAAAGCTTATCTATTAGAGCCTGAAAGTGCCCACTTTTCGCCTCTAATATTCGGATCCCACCTCTTTTCTATTCTAGATGGAAGATCGTGTTGAAGTCACCACCCATTATCCATCTATGAACACTACTGATATTAGCTAGTCACTCCAGCTGTTGTATGAATTTTAGCTTGTCCCCCGGAGTGGTTCGTCCACAGACATTTGTGAGGAAGCCTAGCTTATTAGATCCAATGTGTCGATACTCTATTGAGATTGTCCACCAGGTTGTGAATAAATTCTCCAGGAGCATAGAACTTGGGTTCCATAGAATGTCCAAACCATCAGTTATGCCTTTGGCATCGATGGTCATCTTGTGTCCTTGTTTCCATCATCTGGAGAGAATTCGATTCATTTTTTCCGCTGCACATTTTGTTTCTTGACGTATAAGAATGTTGGGTTGCTCTACTATGATTCGATCTCGTAGAATCCTTTTCTTATTATGATCATTGAGACCGCGTATGTTCCAAGAGATGAGCTTCATGATGAGGATGGAGAGGTGAGAGGGGGGAAATTGTCAGAGATGAGGTGTATCTGACCTGAGTTTACCATGAAGTGACTGATTTCTTGTATGAGCTTCTGGGTGGATTTCCTTCCTCATTTCTTCTCGTCCTTTTGAGGTTTGTGTTTCTCTCTCTATTGGATGCACTGGATTCCCAAGCCAATGTTGGATCTGGCTGTTGAGACTCCTGAGGAGTTTAGGAAAATCTTATGAACTTTATGAAGCTGATTCCAGGGGATGGTATACAATACCTTCTTGTGATAGGCTTGTTCTAAGTTTTCCAGGTCTATTCCAGCTAGTTCATGTTCATCTAGGTCCATTTCAGTATTGCCTTCTTCTAGGTCAAATGCTTCTCCATCTTTTGGATGGGAATGGGAAGAGGGACAGATTTTCTCCTGGACTAGGGTAATTGAAGGATTGTTTTTTGCATTGTTGTGGGTTGCAATTTCTTGAGGGGGTAGTTGTGACTTGTCCATATCTTTTTGGATTCACTGGAGGACTTCACAGGAGTTGTTGGAGGGGGGTTCCTTATTTTCCATTTGCACCAATTTCCTTGCGGTGTGGCATCGCCTACCCGCTACATGGGTGAAACCATATCTTTATTTGCTTGATTCATGGTTATAGGCTTTGCTTATTGTGTTCAGGGAGCATGGGCGAAACCATATCTTACTTTGCTTGCTTTAGGGTTATCGGCTTTGTTTGTTGTGTTCAGGGGGCAGTATTTGAACAGATGCATGTGCTCATGGCATTTTCTACATTGAAATGGTATGTGCTCATATTCTATAGTTTGATACTAGTACTCACTATGATATTTGAAGGCTATGGACCCTGGGAGGGGCTTGGATATATTGAGATAGACACAAATGCGAGCATAGGAGGCGTACCTTGTCTTCTTGGTTGCCTCTGAGGATTTGACATAAGGCCCAATGGTGTTTCCTATGCCCGCCATAATATCTTCTAACCAAAACTCATGTGGCAAGGAGTATAGGCGTATCCATACCAGGGCATGCACAAAGTCCTATTTCTTTAGGCTAAACTTCTTCATCCAGAAGCATAGAAAGAGGTTGGTTTAGTTTAAGAAGTAAGGTCCCCTGTCGAATATGTGATTTCGATCCTCTATATTGTGGAGTACGATGGTGAAGAATCCCTTGGAGCCTAGTTGAAGATCATAATTCTCTTTGGGGTTCCACCAATGATGAATCCATCCGACAAGCTCACGTTAAGAGGGCCATAGGCCTAGGAATTTTCCCACTAGTGCATAATCCCTCATAGATTTCTTTTGTTCTTTGATTATGGGCGTGCTAATCACACATTTTGGTGCCAACGATGCCTGGGGTATGCATTTCCCAAGTTCCCAGGGATGTGTTGTTTTCTCTTGAACTGGTTCGGTGTCAATCTCCATTTCTTTTCCTTTTGCTACACCCTCAAATAAAAATAGTGAACGCTGGTCCGGAGGTGGCTCGAAGGCAAGTCGACAGAAGTCCCCATTTGGAGGTTCCTACGACATGGCTTGGTTGTAGGAGGCGTCTCGCAGTCCTCCATCATTTGGGAGCATGGTTGCCCCACCTGAGTAGCGGAAGGGAGCAACAGAGAGGCTTGCAACTCAAACTCTAATCATTTCCGTGAATCTAAAGAATAACAAACTCTTATCCATCTCATAGAACATTAAAAAGAAAAGCGAATCATAATATATTCATTGTGTATTTAGCTTCAAAATTGGCCGACAATGTTTGTAGACAATTATCTATCTAATGAATTGACTAATCCAATTGACTCCATCTCAACAAAAAGGGGCTTCAAACAAAAAAAACAAAAAAAACTGATAAAATAAAGCAACAAAAATACTCAAAGTAGACAAAGCAAATATAAAAAAGAATTTTTTTTACAAAGCACTCAATTAGCAATCAATTTGGTTCAAAACAATGCTTAAGATGTGAACCATTAGTGTTGTAGGAGAATAGTCGTTCATCCATATCCTTTAATAAGTACGAGTTGATATCAAGGACAGAGGCAATTTTAAAAGGACCTAGCCACAATTTTTTAAATTTGGAATGTCTTCATCTTTCAGCATGAGCAGAATCCCGTGTAGTACTTTCTCATCGACCTTAAAATCGATAGATTTGGTATTTTTATTAAAATATTTCTTGATTGTTTGCTTCCTTCTTCTTACATTATCTAGAGCATGACTTCCCTATTCTTCTAAAGGTAGTAACGCATTCATTCTTCGAGAAATATCAGTAGAATTCAATTCTTCAGTTTGTAATGTCAAACGTAAGGAAGTAAGCTCTAGTTCAATTGGCATAATATCCTCTTGACCATACAGCAACTGAAATGGAGTAAATCTTGTACTAAACCTAGTAGTAGTATGATCTGCCCAAAGCTTATAAGTAAGAAGTGTATGCCACTGACGGGGTTTATCCTCCATAATTCTTTTCAATATTTTAACTAGGTTTTTGTTAGTTGACTCAGCTTTCCCATTTCCTTGAGGGTAATAAGAAAAGCAGGTAAGTGTTTAACACCAAGATTACTAAGAAACCGAGTTAGTTTTGCAGAGATGGAAGTTGGTCCATTATCTCAAATGATTTCAAGGGGAATACCAAATCAAGAAAAGATATTGGATTCTAAAAAATAAATAACCTATTCATCTTGTGCATGCTTGAGGTACAACTTCAGCCCAATTTGTGAAGTAATTTGTATTTGTTAATATGTAAACATGATCTGTAGAAGATGGTGGATTAATAGGACCAATAAATCTAAACTCCATTTGGAAAAGGGAAAATCATGAAGGATAGGTTGTAAGGGCATGGCATAAAACTATTCTCTGCTAGTAAACTTTTGGCATTTATCACATGCCCTTGTGAATTTATAGGAATCTCTAAAAATTGGTGGCTAGTAATAACCAGTCCTGAGGATTTTAAAAGCAGTGGATTTGGTAGTGAAATGACCACCAATAAGAAAAATATATGTTGTTGATCCATGAATATCATTCAATATTCTTTGGGCTACGTTATCATCAATGCATCTTACCAACAACCCATCGACATACATTCTAAACAAAGAATCTCCTAAAATGAGGTACATAGAAGCTTCAAGGAGAAGCCTCCTTCTTTGATGTGAATTCAAGTGATTTGTACACCTTTGAAATTGTAATTAATGAATGAGATCTTTGTACCAGGGGTGTTCAAAAAGAGTAAGATTTTTATTTTCAATGTAAAATAATGTTGATAACGAACTATTTCCGTCTTCAGCAAATTCACTTGGTTCAGCATGCTAAGCTAAGTAAAGGGCTAAGTCACATCCCTTGATCATTTTAAATGTCATGGTCGTCAAATCATGCTTCTGAATTTTCTCAAGCTAATGTGCAATATTACCTCAAATATGAATTTGTGAAAGTAAAATCTTGATAGCAAGCAAAGGGACTTTTACATGTGTGTGCTTGACTAGAATAAAATGGATAAATTTTTCTATAGATTTTAAAAGAGTGAAAGCATGCTTCTCAATGTAATAATATTTAATTTCATCATCTGATAAGTTCTGACTCATGTAAGCTACAGGTTTTTCGTTATTTTGATCATCATTTTGCATAAGAATTGCAGAAATTGTTTCTTTTGTAGGATTTGTATATATAATGAGGTCTTTTTCAAAGTTTGGTTTCACCAAACCAGTGCATAACTGATTTATTTCTTTATCCTTCAGAAATCCTTTTCGACATCATCTATCCAAGAGAAAGGATGCTCCTATTTCAGGATATTATGAATTGGCTTAACTATGACAAAAAAATCAAGAAGAAACCTTCGGACAAAATTTATAGTGCCCATAAAAGCTTGAATTTATTTATTTGATGTAGGGGTAGGGAGATTTATGATAGCAACAACCTTCTTAGGATCTATGCTTATTCCTAAATTAGAAACAATATGACCAAGAAGTTTAACGTGGGTGACACTAAAAATAGACTTCGAAGAATTCAAAGAAATTCCAAATTTTCTACATCGTAAGAATACTTTTCATAGATGATCAAAACGATCTAATCGGGTTTTGGAATAAACTGTCAAATCATGAAGATAGACCTAAATAATATTTCTGATTAGACCATCGAAACCTAACTGTATATTTCTCTAAAAAGTGGCACCTGCATTAGACAATCCAAACAACATTTGTTCGTAAGCAAAGATGTCCCAACGGGTTGTAAATGTGGTTTTATATTTATCGACCCTCTTGACCTTAATTTGATTATAATCAGAAAAACCATTAAGTAAGGACATCATTTCAGATCCTGCAACTTGTTGTAAAATCATTTCCATATTAGGAAGTGCAAAGTTGTATTTTACACTTGATCTATTTAAAGCATGAAAATCAATACAAAACCTAATCTAGCATGTTTTCTTCTGTACGGGAACAAGATTTGATACCCATTATGAATACTTAACTGGAAAGATTATGTGAGCATTTATAAGTTTTTCCACTTCTTTTCGAATTTTAGCTTCGAGTGTAGGATTCACAGGTCTCTGTTTCTTCCTAACTGGATTTGCCCCTTCCTTAATGGGAATGGAATGTTGTATAATATTAGGATCAAAACCATGAAGATCCTCATAATACCAAGAAAAACGTCACAAAATTCTTGGAATAAGTCTGTGAACTTCTTCTTTTCTTCGTCAAAACATTGAGCACCTATTTTAATAATATTTGGGGATTCAGGGGTTCCAATGTTCATGGGGATGGTATCCCCAAATTTTACTTTAGACTCCTCTTCTTTATTTTTTTTCTTTATTTCTTATATCACTCGTCGAGAATGAACTTTCAAGAGGAGTTAAGCCTTTAGGGATTTTATCGTTTTTAAGGGAAATGATTTCCTTAGGCTTGTAAGGTTCATTTTTTATGAAGGCACAAACACCTTCATCATCTGAGAAAACTTGTCAAGATTCTACATTATTAGGAAGATGAGGTCGATAAAGAGACATGAACATACAATCTAGTCTATGAGGTAAAAGTTGTCTTGTAGGTGAGGCTGCGAAAACAACTAACTTGTCAACCATAAAAATAGGTTCTCTTTTAATATGAGTGATGTTGAAAGATAGTAGATTTGAGATTAATGCCCAAACAACTTGTGTACTGCTTAAGTAAATTGGTGTTGGGATTATAGATCTTCCTGACTAAGTTTACAACAAGTTTTGAATCGCCAAAAACATTAAGATGAACACAACCAAGATTATCATCATTTTCAATTCCTAGTAATAAAGCTTCAAACTCAGTAACATTGTTCATACATGCAAATTCTTATCTGTGAGAAAAGTTGTAAATTTTTCCTACAGGGGAATATACTATGATACCTTCCATGTTAACTTTGTTTAAACATGCAGCATCAAAGTGCATCTGCCACATAATGTTTTCATAATCATTCGGTTCAAGAACCATGTCATCTTCATCAACAAAGATTGAATAAACACCCATGTCTTCCTCAATGTAATTTACATTAGGCTGAGGAACGCTTTCAATGTAAGGTGAAATTCTTCCTTTCCTTACAATAATAATATTCTTTCAATTCTTAGGGATGGATAAATGTGAACCATCTAGCAAAAGGTAATCACCAGTTAAGCCTTGCCAGTCTCTACCCAAAATGATTGAATAGTTACCCACAAGCATATCAATTATTTGTATATTTAGGGTGGTTCTTATTTCAGGGTGAACACAGAGTACTAGAATTACATTTTTGATCTCACCTATGGTAGACTATTGTTGATTATTATAGGAGAGTATACTCCTCGTGTTTTCATTTGTACAAGAGAGGCCTAGCTCTTCCATAATCATTTTGGACATAATGCTTGGACTAGATCCACCATCTATCAGGCAACAATGATTTGTTTTATCCATAATCTTTACAGAAATATAAAAAGGGTTTTTTTTTACAGGATTCCTAAAGTTATTTACACATATTCTATTTACATTTGAATCATCTCACTCAGTATTTTCAGTCATATTAGCCACGGTGGAAATTTTACCTTCCATAAAAAAATTAAGATGTTGTTGTTGTTATGGGACGACAATTGTGTCCAAAAGAGAAGCATTTGATTTAATATTATCTAACCGATTCAGAATATTGTTTTTGGATGGAGGGAAAGGAGAAGATGTTCCTTGACTGTTTGAAATTCTGACAGCCTGGGAGCCAATACCTTGGGATGATGTGCTTGGGGCTGAAGTGGTGTGGGGAGGATCAACTTTGTTCTAATTGGGGTAAGATTTATTTATGGTGTTCACCACCATAATATCCTCCGGTTGAGCCCAATCCAGAATAGCAATGATATCATCTAAATTCTTACCAAATATTTGTCCCTAACATTACTTTTAACTTCACAAGTGCCTTCATCATGATTTTCTTCACAAAAATTACACCAGGCACGAGACATTATATATTTTGTTTGAAAAGGGCTATCATTTGGATTTTTAAAAGATGCTTGAGAAGAGGTTTTGATAGAAGAGGGAGATGAAGTAATTCCTTTCCTTTCATAACCAATCATTCGGTTATCCATATCTTGCATAAGCTGCAAGATTGCAGACATATATGTGTGTTTGACATAATCTCCTTTAAGGAGACTAGTCCTTTCTAACTGCTCCTCATACTCGAGACAAGTATGAAGTGCAGATCCAAGATTTTCTATGGCATTTTTTTCCACTCTATGACGATCGGAAGAGGGTAAGGTATTGTAATAATGCATGAATTTAACATGGTTCTGGGGGTGAATCAATTCAGGAATTTGATTATACAACTTAGTGAAACGAAGATTAAATGAATTGATAGTTTCATCGTTGTTATAAGTAATGTTATTATATTCCCTTAATTGATCGACTGGGATTTTGGGTTGCATGTACATTGATTTAAACTAGTAGACCAGTTCTTCCCACATGGAAAGGATTTTAGGCGGTAAGTCAAAAAAATATGCAACAACCTTCCCTTTAAGAGAGTTGAAAAATAAGCGCATACATGTATCATTATCATTTGGTCCTATGTTGTGACAAGTGTTATAAAAGGATATTAAGTGTTCATTAGTAGTAATTGTGTCATTTCCTAAAAAATCTGGGAAAATAATCCTTAAAATTTGGAAGGGGGTGAACAGCTGGTGTAAGATTCATAGGAGAAGATACGTGCCACGGGGTGGTGGTAGAATCTTCTTCAAATTGAAAAAGACCATATTTTTTAATGAATTTAACTGAATTAGTTGTATATTGGATTGGGATTTGATGGCTATAAATGTTATCGATTACAGATGGAGCTGAAGGTTATGAAGAGGATAACCTTCAGCTCCAGATGTCATATTTAAAGTGAAAGGGGTTACATATAGAGTGGAAATAGTAGAATTAGATAAGGTATGGCGAAGAGAACTTTGTTGGCTTTGTATGACAACCTTTCTCCTTCCTATTTCATATATAGGAAAAATCTCAGGGGATAACCCTCTTGTTCTTCGAGAAGCACACGAGTTGGAGGACATGTGAAAAATATCTAATGAGGAAGTTGACTTATGGGTATCCTTTTTCAGGCCTCCCACTGTTCATGTATTCTAATATCTCTAGAAATAACTTCCCAAGAATTATGCAATTGAGCACGACTATTAGCAGTTTCTAGAATACTATTAAATAAAGTCAAGGAAATGCTAATTTGATCATCAATACCATCACCAATATTAGGTTGTCTGGTAATAGGCACAGTCATGGAAACAATTAATTAAGTCCAAAATAAGAACAAAAAACAAGGAAACTAATTACAAAAATAAAGATACAACAATGAAAGAGATATGGAACTATCTCCCCAGTATAGTCACCAAATAAATGTTGAGGAAAAAGCACAAAGAACCTCACTCCAACATTTTTTAATATTACTTGGCTAGGGTAAGATAGTTGGGATTATCACTCGGGGTTTATAGCCTTAGAAAAAAATATCAATTGATTCTCGAGTAATAAGTACAAGGAACCAATTTTGTCCTTTTATTTTTATAATTAAACTTTGTAAAAGAAGAAAAAGAAAAAAATGATGTATTGTGTTGAAATTTAAAATAGCAAATGAAATGAAAATATGAAAATCATATCAGGGATTACACACATGAGATCAAGATCAACAAAGAAATTTTATTAATTTCAATCCAAGTTACAATCATAACCTTTCTTTCAAACCCCTGCGAGGGTAAGGACCAAGATCAGATTTAGAAGTTAAAGGCTTATTGTTGAAGTGATGGAGTCACTTGGGCTTCTATCTGTGGCAGCTAGGGTTTAACCCTGGCCACTCATGGCCCTTGCATGATGGCTATGATGTCCCCGTTCTAGCCCCATTCGATGGTCATGGAGGTAGTCTCTTCAACTATTGATATAGTGCCAGGTCGTTGGGTTGTTCTTGCCATTTCTTTGTCCAAGCCAGGTTCTATCTTACAATCTGGAGCTTCTTTTCGAGATATTGTTTAGAGGGAATATGGTCCATCTTTTTTGTCTCTCCTGGTTCAGGAAGCCCCGTCTCTTGTCATTCCCATGGGACAAGATGTTGATGAAGAGGAAGAATATTACAGATCTGTGAGTTTGGTCTGTCGCTTCAATGGTTTTTGGCCAAAGTTAGCAGATCTTAACAATTGGATCTCTGCTACCTGGATCCCTATCATGTAACAATAAGATTTCATTCTTCATTGTGTCAAAGGCTTCTTCATTGTTGAGTTTTAAATTCAAGAAGATAGGGATCTTATTTTCAACTTAGGTCCGTAATTTGGAGAAACTTGGGTTTTTGCATGAAACCCTGGTCTCCTTCTTTCAATCTAGCTTATGACATTCTCTCCTCGGCCCTAATTTGGGTGAGACTTCCTAAGCTTCCCTTGCATTTTTTGGGCTTACCCTCTCTCGAAGCCATTGGTTTGGCACTATGAAAATTCCACTTCACAAGCCATGAACTACAAGGCACAACACCTCTAATTATGTTTTTATTTGTGTGGGAATGGACTTCAGTATAGGATTCCTAACCGAAGTTATTCTTACTGGTAAAAATTATTCTTGGCTTCATAAAATTGACTATGAGAGAGTCTCCTAGCGATGCAGATATTGTTTTGAAACAGGTCATCTTGCATCCCATTGTCCTAACGGGTTCAGGAAGATAATAAAGCATCAAAAATTCACTTGGTGGGTTGGATCTAATGACGACCATAAAATAATTTCAAAAGACTGTAAAGAGCCTCCACAAGACAGTGAAAACCCTTCTCAATCAAATCCTCCTATTCAACACACTTTGTTATCTCGACTCTCATGCCACAAAATCCACTCAGAATCTGGAGAAAGAGGCATCTTCCCTTCAGGTCTCAGATAAGGGACTTTATATCCAACAATCCCCTCAGCCATCGACATGTTGGGAAGATCAGGTTGATGTTGTTGAGGTTTTAGATCAAGAAAACAAAAACTTCAGATCAAGACAATCTGGGAATCATAGAAATTACAAATGTTCCAACATTTTCTAATGAAGTTTCGATGGTAATTATAAAGAAGAAGAAAGCACATGTAATATGACAGCCAATGGTAACACGAATTCAGGCCCAAAAGTCAGGAAAAAATGTGAGATCTTCCCCAATGAGTTAATTTAGATAGAATGTCTCTTCACTTTTATCCTCATAGTATTTTTCTGAGTGTATTCAGTAAGGTTGTACTATGTCAATATTTCATTTGAGTGTTTGACAAAGTTGTTGGTTGTCTGTAACAATTTTCTATTTGAGGCACCAAGTTGGCTTGAAATTTCCAAGATTTTGTAACTTCTTCGCGGTTTCGACCACACTTTTTTTTATAATAAAATTTCCCATTTTCTTAAAAAAAAAAAGATCATATTTAGAAGTCTTTGATGGGAATCATACAAAAAGACTCTGACAACAAGTGAAAATTGAGGATGGAAATCTAGATCAGCTTAGCCATGAAATTATCATCTATTGACTCTGCAAAATATTTGCTATTAGTAATGATAGTTAATTCATGAACGAATCAGAATACACAAACTGCCAAGATCAAATGATCAACCTTTCTAGAATAAGTTGTTGAATAATGTAACTCAAATATTTGAATCATGTTGTTTTCAATAAGACCATGCTATAAACAAAAAGGTTAAGACTCTAGGATAACTCGAAATGAATGAAAGTAATTAATCTCGTAGTTTAAGAGTAGAGCTTTATCATAAATTCTTCCTTGCTCTCTCCTCAGTGTCCCTTCCTTTGATTAGATTTTTATCTTCCTCAAAAGAAGTTATGGTAGTTTCAAACTACCATTAGTTAAGTCATAACTGAATTAATATTAGTTAGGGACAAATAATAATAATAATAATAATATATAAAGGTTTATTAAATAATAATTAATAGGTGGGACCCCTAATCCTTTTAGTCTTTTTGAGTTTGATTTCATCCTTGTTGCTCCATAATTTATTTAAATAATAAATCATGCCACCTCATTAATATAAAAATCATTTTTATCAACCCCTTGTATCTCCCAAAACAATCCATATATATATCCAATAAACTAAATGTATTTTCATCATGAAAAACAATTATTTATTGGCTGCCAAAAATGAAGATAATAGTATCAAATTGTCCCAAAGTCAAAACATAAAAAAAATGTTTACCACCAGAAACAAACATAAAATATCAGAAGCCATATTTACTATGTGAAGCAGTTTGACTCTTCTCATTGCTTGTGGATCTTCTTACTTTACTTGTCGAGTGAACTTTGTCAGTGAGTGGTTGATCAGATGCATGAGGCTGAACTTCACTAAGAGTTGGAGATGGTTCATTGACTTGCTGGGAATGTGAGGTGACTAACTAAGAGGAGTTATCAGATGATTCAGAATGAGTGAACACTTTTTTACCCTTTCTTTATATAGGCTCATGGATGGTTGTTTTAATCATTTTACTTGCATGAGAGGATTGAACAGGGGATGTAACATGATCAGTCTATGAAGCATTTTGGTTGAGTGGAGGTGGAGGAGGCAATGGCAATGAAATTTTGGGCCAGCCGTGATGATGAACTACAGGCGAATGAATAATATCTTACCAGCCATCATTTACAAGAACCTCTAGCTGGAGGGAAACATGAGGCATAACATGAACATTAGATAAACTTGGGTGAAGCTGAAAAGGAGGCCTTTCTGGTCTAGAATGTGGTTGGAACCCCTCCTTGACCTACCAAATTAAAAAACCCAGCTTGGAATAGTTGATTTAACTCTTGAGGGTCAACATCAAAGTGAATAGAAAATCTAGGTCTCTTGTTGCCTCTTTGCCAAAAATTGTTTTTGCCCCTACCTCTGCCATGCCTTCCTCTATGAAAGAAACTCATTGTCTGAAAGAAAACTTAGATCAAAATATAAACAATAAAGACTAATAAATCATCAATTCACTTGCCTAAATATAAATTCAAAATGTTGGCCCTTCTCAATTGACACACTAGCATGCATGCCATCAATCCATTACTCTCTATATAACTATCATAATCATTATGCCAATTTAAATCCACAATTGTCATTATCTAGAACATGGATGTTTTAATGAAATATGGGATTTGAATTGGATTTATAATGAACGAAAAGTATTATTTATGAAAAGGAAATAAATGATTATTGTTCCAGCATGGTTAGGCCTACAGGGAATAAGTGTAGCTCCTAGGTCTTATCTCCCTATATTTCCCCAATAAAGTCTTTAAGGCTGAGACCCACTCTTACCCAAACTCAAATTAATCATCATATCATCTTCAAACTCAACTGCATATTTCATTAATAATGCTCATTGTTCCAACTCAGAGTGAACAATTCTCCGCATACCCCAATAGTTGCCACAATAAATCGAGCCGGTATTATAATGAGCTATAGAAATTTGACTGGTATTTTCTTTTGAACCAAATACATGAGTAGTCAAAATAAGAACCTGGTAGCATACCCTGTATATTTTCATTTGTTTTGTTTTGAAAACAAACTTCACAACATGTGCAAAACAAATCAATGGTGGATGATAACAGGCCATAACCCAAACCAAACCTCATAAGCAAGACCATAACACATCAATACTAATATAACTTCATTCGAAATTCCCTTTTTTCCTTTAAAACAAAAATAAAAAATGAAGTTGTATGATATTTGGAATACAAAACCCAGGTCAAGAATATCACTGGTGCTCAAAATAGTAATTGTTTTATTTCAAAATAGCTCAAATAATTATCAACTTGCCATCCTTAAGAATCTATGCCAAACAGAGAGTCGTGCTCATAAAAAACACATCACATGAAAATAAGCTTGAGACAACATTTGAAATAAGCAAAGCAATCCATTGATGCCAGAGAAGTAAAAAATGTTCATACCTATCCAAACAAGCTAAATAGCCATGAGACAGAAGCTCAAGATCATTATCCAACCATCAAAGCTTTAGAGTCCGAAACCCTCCACTAACAACAACAAACCATTTCCAAACAAAAGTAATGTGAAAAGGTGGTATACCTCAAGAGGGAAAACCAATCGAAAGTGCATTAACTCTTCATTAATTCACGTCACCTCAACTCAAACCAAAACTCACCAACATTTTATGATAGCCAACCAAAATTTACATGGTGGAAATCACTTAATTGATAGCTTAGACTCCAAATCGAGCTTCAGTACCACGTATCGAGCCCACAATCATACTCAAACAACAATATACCACATTTGCAAATAATATATGGTATTGATACTTTAATAACCAACAATACCATTTAATCAAACAACATGCCATATGGTAAACGTATGTGAATTTAATCGTAAGTTGAGTCCATTCATACTTGTATGCAACCACCCTATATAAGATCAAAACCTCTATATGATATTATCGCTATTATATGATATATATGTGCATCAAATGAAAGTTGGACACCCTTTTTTTTAAATATGTCACAAGCTATACTAAGACCATGAAACCTGAAAACTTGTAATCATAAGTGTTATGACTTTGGCACAATAGATCTTCCACCCTTTCTTTTCCTTTTAGAACATGGCGAATATGCACTATGAATCATTCATGCATGTGAACTTGAAAAGAGTACTTGTGTGTGATTTAATTTAGTCATTTTTCCGCAAGCTGCATTTATTTTTAGAGAAAAAGTATTGAAATCAACTTAGCATAGTTTCTCTAAGGGGTCCCACCTACTAGTTACATAATATAGTAATAGCATAAGTATAATGCATTGCAATATTTTGTAGGTAATATTTATGTTGCGCATTTTTGCGTCAACATGGAGGAGGAGTTAGACCGTAGGAAGAAAACTTGGATGAAGGAAAATAAAAAGTTGTTGATTAAGTGGAATATCAAGCTACATGAATGTCCTAACACCAAAGAAGAAATAAAATAATTCGTGATTGAAAAATTTAGGACTGTCATGTGGACCAATCATAGTGGGCGTAAAAAACAATACTACATCAAGGAGTTTAATCCAATTTGTGATCATAGTGAGAAAACATATTTAGGGGAAGCTATTAAAGGAAAATCAAGGTTGTTAGTTTCACAACTGAGGATGGGTTCACATCACCTTAGATGTGAGACTGGTAGGTGGAGGGTACCCAAGAAAGTTTGGGAGGAGAGAACTTGTTTATTCTAGAATAAGGGTGTGGTGGAGACAGAGTGACACTTTGTCATGGAATGTGCAACCTACAAGGATATCTATAGTCAGTAAGAAAACAACTTAAAGGTCGACAACATGCTCCAGCTATTTGACAAGGATAAGATCAACCGGATTGCTAGTCTTCTGGTAAAGATTCACAACAGAAGATCTGACATCGAAAAGAGTGAGAAGATGAGTTAGGGTTGTTATTCTCTTGGTCCCTTAGGTTGTTCAGCCTCATGGACATCATTAAAATCAATAAACAATCAATCACGTCATAACACCTTCTTTGCTTTATTGAGTTGATTTATTTAGTTTTTCTTAGTTATTGATGTTGTAATGTTTATAATAATTTACAATAAGAATTTTTAGATCCATCATTAAATTTAGATCTAAAAATTGTGAACAATGATAAAAATGACTTTAATTGTCTTATCTTGCTTCCTTTAGTTATTGATGTTGCACTGTTAGATCTACGATGAGAACTTGCAGTAGGTACATAGTCAAGTTCCATCCCCATTACATGAAAATAGAAAATCGTGGGAAAGCATATACAACCTTATCTTTTCATCTTGTGCTCTTAGTGTTTCGGCCAAAGTTGTCAAGTTATTACAAGAACATGTTGATTAACTTTAACATGATCATCTTTTTATAATGATTTTTGGCCCTTATTTGAAATTGCAACCCTATTTCATTGTTAATAAATCATGAATTATGTTGCAAACAATGGAAAAGAAATCAAGGAATCACAACTAATAAGCATGGTACGTAGTCTAGTCTTTCATCAATCTTCTTGATATATGGATTCTCAAATCTAAATATACAGAGAAATATTTCAAAATTGTCCTAGGTATTTCTTAATTTTTATGAGCATTCTAAGTGGCACCTTCCTCTCTTACAATGGTGCATATTCCCAAAGTTGTTTAAATATAACGGTTCTAAAGTGAAAATCCATAATCCTTAATTATTATGAGGATGTAGTGCAAGAAGTGGTTAGTGGTTCCAACACTAGAAACCCTACCCATTGGAAGCATTATGGGCACCATCCTCAACAACAAACAACCACTAATTGAACCCAATAGTATATGTATCCTTAATGATATCAATAGGCTCTACAAACCACTGACCAACAACAAACATATTTCCATAATAACAATGTAGTAGTCTAAATTTTCTACATTTTGGCTCTTTTTCGGGGAGATTATCCGTTTATTTTTTCCTGAAATCTGGTGAGAAATCGTTGAATCTGCATATTTGAGTGGTTAAGTTTGTATAATTAGAGTTTCCCGAGGTTTTACAACACTTTGAATCCATTTATGCATTCAGAAATGCAATTTAAAAAACAAAAATTATGTTTTTGCCTACACTTATATTGCCAAATTCTGACCAAAAATAACAAAATGTAGAACATTTACACAAGTTTCATTAGCAACCACAAAAACAACACAACACCCTTGTGATTACATGCATGCATACCATCCCCATTGATTCTTTATACATGTGCACAACCACTAATTCTATACAAGAAATAAATAAATTCTTCAACAACAAACCCCTCAACACCAATAACACATCCATCATAAATTAATTTCCCTGCATCCTTGGCTTCATCAACCTCGATGCCAATTTTGTCGGTGTGCATGACAATGCCTTCCAATGAGGTTCATCTGCTCTACCTACACAACACACACTAGCTCCCATCCTTGTTTCCTTTTTGCAACTAACTCATTGACATCCACAACTTTTCACCTACAATAGCAATAACCAACATCATGTTCACAAACATCAAACACTCAACCCACCCTACACTAGCTCCACCATGAACACTTTGCCACATAACCTATTTAACAACCCACAACAAGTACAACCCATGCAACTAGTCCCTTGGCCTTACTTATCCAAGTTGCACATTTTCCTTTTGACCATACAATCCCTTTCAGCATTCATCTTTACCTTTCTATCGATGAGGTTGATCACCTAGAGTTATTCCATTTTGACCCAATTTTGGACAAGATTATTACGCTATAGGTCAACTTTTCATTATAACTAGCTTAATAAGAAGCATTACAATGATGATTATTGGTTAGTTCAAATAGGAAATTAATAATTTAATTATGGGGCCAATAATAGAACACTAATGTCATCGCTAGAGAGGTGAAGTAATAACTCACAATGTGCTATGGGTACAATACAAATTTACATGAGTGTGCATTTGTTGCTTCATAGCTCTACCTCTCCTTCATTGTTGACTTGGGTGCATTTACCATGGTACAACAAGGAGCTTCTATTCTATAGGAAAATTGAGTGTTCCTCAATAAATTTTCCATCAAAAAAGATAAAAGGGGTGTTACCCCCTCAGAGGTGACAAATTTCAGAGGTACCCTCATAAGGATATCATGTTATTGCTTGCATGATATGTCATGCTCATCTTCTCTGGATCTAGACAGGGTTTCTCTTGATCTCCATCAAATGTATGATTGTGCTAGCTCAGTTGTGGTATAGCTCTCTCTCCTCCCTCATTCCTCAAATTACAAATTGCACTATGGACAGTACAGTATGGCTTCAACATGTTTATTTTCCCATGTATCGATGTTTATTTGGATGTGATTCTATAACTTCCTAGTTGGCCATGAAAGTGGCAAACACCTAACAATATCTAGTAGCACTTCATAACATTACATGGTTTTGTTATTTGCCTCATAATACCTTGGGGAACATGCTTTCTTTTAGAAGTGTGTCATTTCTCAAGTCAATTTGTATTACTAGGTACTTATCCTAAATAACGTTGTCCACATCCTAACCATGTTAGTCATTTTCCACTTTTCTTATATCATTCACCCCATCCATATAAAATATTTATCCTGATCATGTATGATTTCTCAAAGGTCAAAAGAAAAGGTTCAATTGATAAATCCTAAATCAATGAATCCAAATAGGATAGAGGAGAAGAGCTAAAACCAAAAGCCAAAAATAACCACCTCACTACGAGGCCAATGCCCCTAGTCCCTAGATTGTATATGAATATCTAAATAAAGAGGGAATTTTTCAATAAACTGAACACTTAAAGAAAAAATCATAAAGGGGTAGTAAGAAACGGTGTCGAGGACAAGTAACTCAGTGTAAGCTCCCTCTCAAAGGCTATTATATGTAAAAATTCTAGCTTATGAAAGCTAGATAAATGAACAAATGAATAAAAATACCTATGTATGTCTAAGACTTCCGAGGGTCATCACATGAACTTATTTCCCCTTCTCTTTCATCATTTTTAGTCATCTTTACCTATGTTTCACCTAGGTACTTAGGAAATATGAGTTGTCCTAAGACTTGGTGCATGTATAAGGATTAATATTGTTCCCCTTGGTATGAATTAGGAAAATATTAAAACTAACCCATATTTGTTATGTTTTTCTACCATCTAATTTCTTGCTAAGAGGCTAGACCCATCACTTCAAGTGGGTATTATGAATTGGGATATGTGACTCCACATTGAGATTCGTGATGTTGCATTGGGTTCCATGTACTCATATATGTTCATATCTAGTGACTTTGGGATCTGTTCCATTTTTCCTTGGGATCTATGAAATGCATTGGGATATGTGTCATTGAATTTGGATCCATGATAGTGCATTAAGCCATGACAGGGATACCATTTCATCACAATGTCATGTGGACCACTCAGACAATTTCTCCTTGCTCAATTGGATGTTGCATTCACACTCGTGCATTATTGTCTCTTCTTGGACCACACAGGGGAGTATTTAATGCATTAGAGGGGTTGGTTACATATTATGGAGGTGGTTATTTGGACCTTATTGTGATGTGGCATTATTTTTTGTTCATTACTTGAGGAGCACTCACCTAGAGGAGGCCACATGCGCCATTTCTCTTGACTTTTGAATTGGATGGTTCACACATGTGAGGGGTGACTTCATCACTTGGAGCTTGTTATTTCTCATTTGGACCACTCCTTGGTTTGAGGGAGTTATTTGGTGGATGTTGGAGGTCCTTGGACCATGTTTGACCCATGTCTTCAACTTTTGATGGGACAATGCACTAGTTTTGAGGGGTGCACCTCCTTCTTTCTCTCTCTATCTTGCACGTGTGGCATTTATCATTGCATTTGGACCATTCTACAGGGTTGTTTCACTCTTGGATTATTTTATGGGATTTATTATGTCATTTGTTGTATTTTCCCATGGTTTTTACTGGGCTAATGGTTTTGAGCTAGCACATTGTATTGTATTGTATGTGAGGAGGCTTCTCACCTATAAAAGGAGAAGTCCTCCTTCATTTCAAATCATTGGAGATTAATGAGAAAACTTGTTTAAGAATTATTTGCCTGTCTATTATTTTGTTGAGTGAATGCTAGTATTTTTCAAGGGTTAGATAAGCACTTTTAATGGTTCATTGGAAGACAAGGGATACTACAAGGACAAAAAAAGGTGAAATGCTCCACTTGGAAGGGTTCTCAAGGTAATATTTTCTAACCTTCCCCCTTTGATAATTGAATTTATTGCTCATTACATTAAGGTAGGATGTCCTAGGGATCTCTGTTTTTTTCTTGGCCAACCTTTGAATTCACCTTGCTAGTGCCAGGAGAGTCTTCTTCATGGACGAATCCTCTCATCCAACCTTGAAGGGAACCTTCTAATTCTAGGAAATTATTCAAGGGAAATCCTCTGGATTCCATCAACATTGTTTCATCCTAAGACCTATAATTCACCTTGATTTGACATAGAGACCCCATATCCCTCGAAAGGCATTGGTCTATCATGGTCTTCAACCACCAAAAACCAAAAATGGACTTTTCCCTTCTTTTTTTTTGCAATATAGGATTTCACCATGTACTATCTTCATTCTAGACTATTTTGAGCTTCATTGCCACATGTTTCATTTAATTTATGCTAGCCACCCCTCATTGAATATATTTATTGTTAGCATTGTTTTTTATGATGGTTTGGATCTTATTGATTATTTTCCTGTCTCCCCTAAAAGATCAACCTAAAAGATCAAACTCTGTGGAAAACAATGCATATTTAATTTAGATATAATCTTTCCCTATGTGATGTCTTAATCATCATGCTTGGAATAATTTTATTGAGCTATCAAATTTATATTACTTGTTTTCCATACTTTGATTTTTTGAATACAAGAAGACACAGGTTTTACAACTCATCATTTCATGCATCTTGAGCAACATCTTTGATATATCTTTCTCTCGATGATGCTAGCATCCCAAACGATGCTAAAAATATCCCAATGACCTTCCTAAAGGACTGGATGTTACCTCCTCCTTGACTATTGTCCAGGGGTTTGTTTTGTTGTCCATTTATGTAGATAATAAAGTGTGTGCAGGGTTGGGTGTAACCTCTTCTCATGCCAATGTTTTGATGCGTCCTTTATCTACTTTAACAAAGGTGGAGATCAATACAAACAAAAGTATGAAACTTCTTATCCATCAATAAATATTAGTGTTTCTAGTAGCATGTAACACTGCAGGAAGGTAAGAAAGACACTAATGAGAGATTTCCTGGTCCAATCACACTTATAACTTGAATACCAACAAATTATTATTTCACAACATATAAGTGTAACTCAAACACAAACCTTGTCAAGAATAATTAGGCTGGAAACCAATACAAATAAGGATAATAAAAAAAAGTCCTCATGTGATTAGTTGAGTTCTAACGGTAGCATACAACATTTAACTATGGGGAAAATACCATATCCAAAAGGTTTGAAACCTAATTTCATGTATAATTGGCTAAAAAATCAAATTCTAACTAAAAATTATTATTACTAACAATATTAATCAGGTTCAAAGCCAATCCCAATAGAATGTTCTACATGAATTATGTGTAATGACTATAAAATATATAAATAATACATAACATCATCATAATAATTAATAATGATAATATAATAATAATAATAATAATAAACTAAGGGACACAACCTAAGAAATAGACACATATGTTCACATGTCGAACTAGTCGATGCATATAAGTATAAGTATACCATCACAAGGCATTGTATATCATATCTCATTCATTCATCAATTATAATTATTTATCCTATATGGATTCAACTATATTTCATTACTATGTTGGATATTTTTGTATGTATGAACTATTGTTAATTACATTTGTATTAGAGTATTAATAAATTGGTGTTCATCACATTGGTATTAGAATCCCTTTCAAGGCACTTCCACTGATTTGGCCTAAGTTGGGTATACATTTATTAGATTTTATCTAATTCTAATAAGCTCTAACCACAAATTGTCCTTTGGACATTTTCAATCTTTCCATTGTTTTCATAACACTTAGCTTTTGGACAAAAATTTTAAGTTAATATTGTGATTCTTATTCTACCAAAAAAAACTTTCAAAAACCACATTAGCATAGTACCACCACAAGAAATTTCAATGATTAAATTAAAATTCAATGAATGTTGTATGCACCTATAAAAGAAAATGTAAATCAGGTTCTATAGTAAAATAGAAACATAAAGCTACCAAAAATCGAAGGGCCTCCACTAGCAAGTATCAACCAGCCAAAGAAAAAAACATTAGTTTTCTCTCACAAAATGTTTTTGGGAAGATATAACTTTCGTCATTCTTGATTTTAGTCAAAACTTCCACAACCCTTTGTACTTGTTCAAGAAATAGGGTAAATACAGGGTTAAAGAAAAATAAACGGGTAGCCCCTTCTTTTGGGATTATAATGGAAGATCCAAAGAGAGAATGTCATTTCCATGGTTGAAGATTACAGCTAGGAAATTTTTATTGATGAAAATGTAAATCTGATATGTGAGGTGATTCAAGAGGTGTATAAGGCAACTGGTTGAAATTCATACCTTCACTCCCTTTCCTCATATGGATTAACACAACAAATCATGATGCCAACAAAATACGGTTATGGTGGAACCGTGGCAAAATATCATAAAAACATTGGACGCCTCTTCAAATTATGACTATCATTTGACACCTTTGTACTTCCATTCACTTAATATAAAATATATAATATTTATTAAGCTATCGAAAACACATATGCATATTTAAAACATGAACTAGCATATTATCAAGAGTACAATAATAAAAATAAATAAATAAATGTCTTCAAGGGTGTAGACCAATTGGCAAGTGCCATGTAAATGGAAGGAAATGTAAAAAGGAGGTTGCAAGTTCGATTCCCACCCCGATTTACCTGTGCCTCATGCTTGCGGGTTTTGTAGATGCACCTGGAGATTATAGAGGTAGTAGACAAGAATTGACCTTGTGTCACGCGAGTACGAGAACCACGAGTTGTCGATTCCGCTAGTCACAAAAAAAAAGAGTACAATAAAAAAATTACATATTGAACATTGCAAGGAGAAATTACTCAAGGACCTAGTAGAGAGAAAAATTGTAAAAAAATTAGTGCCTGAGTTGCTCACAAAAATCAAGGAATTAAAATATGAGAAACAATTCAATCATAAACTACAATAGGAAAATTAATATCTCATGAAGAAGTTTCTTAAGAAATTACTAAAAATATATGAAGAAATTTCATGCCTAAAAAATCGTAGTCAAAAACTACATGCACTTATCAAGAAGTTAAAGGATAAAAAACAATGCAACCAAAAATTAGAATAGGATAATCAAGATCTCCTAAATAAATTCAACAAGAACTTATCATAAAAAAGAGGAATAGAATTCTCTCCTAAGGAACCTTAATTATAGGTGGCTTGAACAAATCAAAATTTTTAAAGATGGGAAGCCAGAGAATCAAGATATTCAAAATAAATTATGTGAGTCAGAAAATGGTGAAGAATTTTCAGACATAATCAAATTTTTCTTGTGCAAGTCAAGATGTTAAAGGATGAAAATGAAACACAATAGAAAAATTTATATCAACTTGTCAAAAAAAAATCATTGAGCATTAGATGTTGAAGTATGAACAAAGGATACAAAAACCTTATCAAATCCAAGTGTCTCAACTAATAAAAGTTCAATGATCAATCAATTAACACAAGTGTATGAAAAATATATCATTACCAAAGGTGAATCAAGAAAATTCTAAAAATATGATAAGGAAAGATGATGTTACAAGGACACCTTATTAGCATCCTAATAATAAAATACGATAATGTAACCAATCAACATATTGGCATCACTTTGAACAAAAGAAACAATTGACCTATATTTTGAATAGCTTTAATTCCACTACAATTGAGTCTCAAAATGGAAGTAATCTTGGGAATCACAATACAAAATGTTTAGCTTGATAACCCTATAAACACACAATTTTAAAGGATTGAATTAGGGTGGTCATACCCCTTTCTCAATTTGATAATTATATTCATCACTTCATCACTCATATTGTTTTGTGTCTTCAACCCTCGCAACTTGAGGAATGATGAATTATGAGAAGACATTGCATGTTAGAATGAAGATGTAGCATTTTCCATAAAATGATTTGAGGACAAAGAATCTTCAAAGGGAGAGGAAATGCAATGACTATAAAATGTATAAATATTACATTAAATAATAATAATAATAATAACAACGTTGTTAAACTACGAGACATAACCTAAGTAATGGACACAATTGTTTATCTTATTAACTAGTCAATGCATATACGTATATCATTAAAAGAAATTCTATATCATATCTCATTCATTCATTTATCAATTATAAATAACTATCATATATAAATTTAAACTATTATTTATTCCTATGTTGAATATTTTTGTAGTGTCACTTTTCACTACCGAGGCTTCAAACCTCTCGCTAGCCAATCTGTACATGGACTTTTACATAAAACATATAGAATCGTATAATCACATGCGTAACAGCAAAGAGATACATTTTAATTCTCAGAATAAACATATAGTTACTATTATAATTAGACAATCCATAGATTTCAACAATAATTCATATACACAGCGGAAAACATGATAATTTATGTAGCACAGTCATGCAAAATGTGATAAGAACTTAGTTAGATACTTATCTTGTAACAGTGGTGAAATCCACCAACCAAGTGCAGGACTTCCACGAACCTCCCAGCCTTAGAACACACTATTCATCATCTCAACAGTGGGTCACCCCCGAGCTGGGATTGAGCTCCACCCCAAGGCAAGGAATCCTAGGCTAGGCTGAGGTTACAGGGAAAACAACACAGAAATATCTGGAAAGGTTCTTCCCAAAGATGCCATCTTACGCCCACTACTACCAGACTCTCATTCTCCACATGCTTGTTCCGCCCGGGAGTATACACCTTCACACGCACAGTCCATCAGTGCTAACCTCCCTCTCTGGGTCTCGGCAACAGGCTGGATCAGGAAGTCTTAGAGCCCATAGTTGGTGCTGGGCACTCTCTGGAAGAAACCACTTCCCAGCAAACTCTTTCAACTGGAAAGAGTTGCTCACAGGCCAACAAGCCTCACGCAGTCCAGAACTGTGTGCCACAACAAACACAGGGAAAACAGATACAGGCTTCCCAAGAACTAGTTCAGCAGCCACAGGATATTCTCACGGTCAAGATTTCTAAACAGGGTTCCACGCACAAGCTCGCTCAACTTTTTCTGGGCAAACAAAGACTCTTTCCTGAAATTGACATGGACATTTCATTCAGGGAATGCACACACTGGTTTTCTCTCACAGATAGAGTCCACGGCTCTGAACAAGGGTAAACACGCATTCTTCAGCACCCAACACAGGCTTCCTCTCTGTAACAGACATACACGAGGTCTCTTGCAGACTGGCTCCTCCGGCTCCTGCTCAGGGTAGTCGAGTCGAATGAAAATGTGAGAGATCCCCCCCCCATGACTGTTCCTTTCTATTTTATTTGCATGTGTCAGGGTGGACATTTGTCACCCTGGGAACTGCATGCGTTACATCCACCTGCCTCCCTATACATGCCTTTCCTTTTTGCTAGGAACTTAGGATAAAATAATATGCACATGGATTTTTAGGAAATAATATTAAAATATTATTCCAGTGTTAAGCCCCTAGGCTTAACACTCAACCCCTTTCCCACCTTCCAGCCCCTAGTTCTGTGTCCACTCTGTGGACGCTCAGTCCCCCTTCACTCATTCATCATGGTCGATCTGCACCTGGCGGTGTTTATATTTTATTAATCATTCTACATACATACATGTACATCAGCAGGCTCCTAGCCTTCAACACTTAGGCTCCATGGCCTAACAACACATAAGCCTACCAGCTTATACAAAACATGGCTCACCAGCCTATAGACATGTTTACAATTCATTTCATATATTGTGATTTGCAACGGGGCTCGGCCTTGGGGACACTACAATCCCCCTCCCCTTATTTTTCCACTGTCCTCAGTGCAACTTACACTGTCTTTGCAAGTCTTTCAAAATTTTCAAAAAGATGCGAGTACTCTGCCTGCATTACTTCTTCATGCTCCCATGTTGCATCTTCAGGACTGTACCAAGTCCACTGGACCTTTACAAGCCCTATAGCTCGATTCCGGAGCTGTTTGCTTTTCCTATCCAATATGTGCACAGGATGCACTTGCAGGACACCTTCTGGTTCCACCTGAATCACAGTCCAATCGATAACATGATTAGCATCAGGTACATATTTCTTAAGCAGTGAAACATGAAACACATTATGTACATTCATAGATGCACGTAATGCAAGCATGTATGCAACTGGCCCAATCCTTTCCAGGATCTCAAATGGCCCACAAAATCTTGTTGCCAACATAGCGCAACTTCCCAGCTTCAAGGAACTCTTGTTAGTTTTCACTTTCAGGAAAACATAGTCACCCACTTTGAATTCTCTATGGGTTCTGTTACTATCAGCGTAACTTTTTTGCCTGTCCTAGGCGACTTTCAGATTCTGTTTGATTTTAATCATTTAATCTTTCATTTCTTTGAGTAGTTCAGGTCCAACTACTACTCTGTCAGCTGGATTATCCCAGCTCACTGGAGTGTTGCACTTTCTTCCATAAAGTGCTTTGAACGGGCTCATCTTCAGAGATGTATGATACCCATTATTGTAGGCAAATTCTACCAGATGCAGGTAGTCTTCCCACCTTGATGGTGTATCCATCACATACATTCTCAGCATGTTTTCTATTACTCTATTTACTCTCTCTATCTATCCATCAGACTCGGGATGATGCGATGTACTAAAGTTCAAATTCATTCTGAATCCTTTGAACAGTCCTTTCCAGAAATTCGAAGTGAATTTCGGGTCCCTATCAAACACAATTGTCTGAGGAATTCCATGCAAGTGTGCAACTTATTTTAAAAAGATATCAACAACCTCTGTTGCTTTGTGGGTGGTTTTCAGTGGAATAAAATGGGCAGCTTTAGTAAGCTTGTCCACCACCACCATGATTGAATCATGTTGCTTGCTTGTTCTGGGAAATCCTGCGATAAAATTCATGGTTACCACGTCCCATTTCCACTCAGGAATAGGTAAAGGCTGCAACAACCCTACTGGGTGTCTATGCTCAGCCTTAACCTTCTGGCATTCCATACATCTGGCGATGTATTCATCAATTTCTTTCTTCCACCCCGGCCAAAAATAATGGCTTTTGACTTCTGCCACAGTCTTCTGATATCCAAGATGTCCAGCATAAGCCACGTTATGCATCTCCTTTAGAATTGCCAGCTTCAATTCTCGGTCATTAGGTACATACACTCTGTTTTTATACAGAAGTAAACTATCAGTTCCCAAGGTGTAACTTTCCTGGTTTTGTGGTTTCTCATGCTGCTGTAGCTTTGCTACAAGTCTTTTGTACTGCAAATCAGCATTTGCAGCTTCAAGAATCTTGTCTTTAATCTCAGTTATGTACATGCTAATGGCTATAGCATGTAATTCGTGTGCTTTTATGCTGAGTGCATCAGCCACCTTATTTTCTTTCCCTTTGATATGTTGGATATCAAAGTCATATTCACACAGAAATTCTAGCCATCTAATTTGCCTGGCATTTAAGGTTGGCTGATCAAATAAATATTTCAGACCGTTGTGGTCTGTTCTTAATTCGAATCTCTTTCCCATGAGGTAATGTCTCCATTTCTTCAAGGCGTGGACGATTGCTGCCAGCTCCAAATCATGGGTGGCGTAATTCTTCTCGTGTTCCTTCAACTTCCGAGATTCATAGCAAACTACAAATCCTTCTTGGCTGAGAACTCCTCCTAGCCCTTCCTAACACGCATCTGTGCACACTACATAATCCTTGTTTGGATCTGCTATCCTCAGGATTGGAGCACTAGTGAGTAGCTTCTTCAATCGTTGGAAGCTGCTCTCACATTCATCAGTCCACTGGAACTTCTTCCCCTTTCTTTGCAAGGAAGTGATAGAATGTGCTATCTTTGAGAATCCGCTTATAAATCTCCTATAGTAGCATTCCAGACCCATAAAAGATCTGACTTCTATCACATTCCTTGCCGCTGGCCATTCTCGAATGGCCTGTACCTTCTCAGGATCCACAACAATCCCCTCCTCTGATATAATGTGTCCCAAGTAATGGATTTGCTTTTGGTAAAATGAGCACTTGCTCAGTTTTGCGTACAGCTGGTGTTCTCTCAACACCTGCAGCACCATTCTAAGGTGTTGTTCGTGTTCTTCCTCTGTCTTGGAATACACCAAGATATCGTCCAAGAAAACTATGACAAACTTGTCCAGATAACTTCTGAACACTTCATTCATTAAGCACATAAAGACAGTAGGCGCATTGGACAATCCAAACGGCACCACTGTAAACTCATAATGACCGTACCTTGTTCTAAAGGTGGTCTTACTGATGTCCTCATCCCTTATTCTCACTTGGTGATATCTAGATCGAAGATCTATTTTCGAAAATATTTTTGCATCCTTCAACTGATAGAAAAGATCACCAATCCTCGGCAGAGGATACTTGTTCTTGACAGTGACCTAAGTCAATGCACAGCCTCAACGTCCCATATTTCTTCTTCACGAATAGGACTGGGGATCCCCATGGTGACACGCTGGGACGAATGTAACCTTTCTTTAGTAGCTCTTCGAGATGTAGTTGCAACTCTTTCAGCTCTGGTGTGCTCATTCTATAAGGAGCCTTTGAAATTGGAGCTGCTCCAGGCATCAGATTTATAGAAAAATTGATGTCCCTCTTTGGAGGTAGTCCAGACACCTCCTGAAACATGTCCTCAAACTCCTTGAGCAACCTGTGGTCTTCCAGATTCGAGACCACATTTTGGAATACTTCTTCCACCTGGGCTGCAAATAATTGACAGCCTTTCCGGTAACATTTCTTCAGCTACATGGCTGAGATTTATCTAACAGCCACGGCTCTGGGAATTCCTTGAACTGTTACCTGATTTCCCTCTTCGTCCAGACATGTGAGTCTCTTGTTATGAAAATCCAGAAGGGCATGGTGCTATTCCAACCAGTCCATCCCAATTAAGCAATCATATGAGCCTAAAGGCAGAATGTTCAATTCAGCCTTAGTGCTCATTCCTTTCATGTCCACCAAACAGGACTTAACCAATTTGGTGACCTTCCTCTTGGTCCCTGTGGCTAACTGCACTAACCAAGACTTCTCATGTTTACTCTTCATTAGATGCAAACTTTCCACCACTCTAGGATCTACATAACTATGGCTAGCCCCTAAATCAATCAAAATAACAAGTGGTCGGTTGTTGATCATACCTTCCACTTCAATCATGTGCGATTGAAATTCCGCTTGCTTATTATCCAGGGCTGCGTAGATCCTTGACATTCTGCTGCCCATATCCTCCACTGTTTCAGCTTGCTGAACCGTATGTACAGTTCTTGCCTTACTATTTTTATGGGGACAATCTCTGTACTTGTGGTTTCCTTGACAGCCCCAA
>JZKD02S1738349.1:106092-116739 GCA_000966675.3 Picea glauca | reverse complement strand
ACATAGTGGATCTACGAGATGACAAGACATAGCCACGACCAATACAAAGTGGATCTATGTGACAGTATATGTGCCACTGTTCAAGAGAAACTCCTTTGCAACCTGGGCAAAGTACATATCAGAGTGATCACTCAACCCAGGGTCTTCTTACCAATCCCAATGTAGTACGAATCTAACCATGTGAATAGATGTAGTGATGTCGAACATGGCAGAAACCACTTGATTACCGGTCAATAATGTAAACCGTTAACAAGCGCGAGGGAGATCACCATTAATGTCAATGATTCCCAAGGTACTCTAGTACATTCCAATGAATGTGAATGGATGAGTTGAATTTGAACATCCGTAGCATCATCTGATCAGAGGTCAATGATGTAAACCCGTTGTCAGATGTGAGGAGGCCTACCATTGAGGCATGCAGGTCCCAAAGTACTAATTGGTTTCTAAATCTAGTTCCTGGATAATGTGTTGAAGTCGACAAGAATAGACTCATCGAAGGAGGGCCTTGATGTATCCCCCATCCATGAAACAAAACAGACACAGAGATGTAAATGGTATATCAAATGAACATGGACTGACACGGGTATTGAGACAAGATATTTGTGATGGCTAACTCTTGAGGCAGATACTTCCCTTGAACACTAAGGAACGACAGCAGAAACATGACATGGACCAAAACTTGATGATGCAGTAGATGTTGTGACTTACGTTGGGTGACCCAAAGGAATATAGGAAATTCAAAGGATTGGCTCAATGCAAAGTTTTAGTGGATTGAAATGTGTGCAAAGACAAAGTGTTTTGTTCAAGGGCGACCATAAGAGTTACTCGGTGATGTTCTCAAAAATTGTTTGGCTTGCTTCTTTCAAATTTTTCCCCCATCCAAATAGATGAGTACCTCTTTTTGATTTAACAAACTCAAGGAGGGTAACACATGCTCGATATAACTCATCTTCGGTAAGTTCCTCTTCCTTTGTTTAATGAACTAGAAGAAGTAAGGGTTCGGCCGTATGAGCCTGACGATGTTTGTTTAGCGAGCCCAAAGACAGAAAAATCGAAGGTTTTTTATGATTATAGAGTCTGGAAAAACACTTAAAAGAGAACTCTCTCAATTCCTTTTTCGTACAATTAGTATCACGAGGCCGAAAAAGATATAAACTACCACTCGAAAGACACCTTTTCGAACCTTTTAACGAGTGTGAAGGGAAGAAAGATCACTCGACGATCTTTTCATGTTTAGAGAGTCTGAAAAGAGTTTAAAGATGACTCCGGGGGGTTCCTTTTTCGTGTATCCATACAGGTCTGAAAAAGAGATAAAGTTTACCCAGTGCGTTCTTATATTCTCGAGCTTGAAAACGAACTAAGACTATGCTCATGGATGTGACAAGGTAAACAAACGATCAAAACTACTTTGAAATCTGTAATGTCAAAACTACAATACAGAGGTTTAGTGAGGCCATCATATTGTTAAAGAAACCCACAAGTAACTATACCTTATAAAAAAATGGAAATTTGTAAATAGTAATACAAGAAAAATCTTCAATTACCATTTCATCTACATAAGGATTTGTAGCAGTGGAGATTCTCATTTTGGAGGTGGATCTTGTTTTTCTTGGTACCGAAGCTACGGTTGATCATTTCTCTCATCGTTTGGACCAGGTAGATCTTCATTTCCTCCTCTTTCAATTACATGGTTCAAAATTTGTTTTTACAGCAATATTTGAATAAAAAACCGAAGCCCTAGGTCGTCCAAAAGAATATCAAATCGGCCACTATTCAAAACGATGGTTTAAAATCACCAGCACTCAACAAATCCCCAGTGGAGTCACCAGTTTATGTTGAAGGAAAATCTCCCTGTAGACAGGTAGATCTCCTCTTGAGAGCTAGACTCTTAACTCTTCAGACAAAAAATGATTATCATGGACACTGACTTCCTTTTAGGTCTACACAAACTAATGCATGAAGAGGAAGGAGGAAAGACGTACTTTTACCGATGTTTGTCCTTGCATGCTCTACGTTGATCTCCAATCTTTCACTCCTCGATAAGCCTTTTAGACAAACAATAGTACAACCACTTCCTACTCTACTGATATTAGCTCAAAATAGACCTATCTATTAGAGACAAGTTCAGGTGAGATTAAGCACAAACTAGAAAGAAACAGGCCAAGCGTGTTATATTGATGAGAACATTAATGAAAGAAATTTACAACCGTAGATGCGAATGCAGCAGCTTCATCAAATCCTCTTTGTCTAACCCTCACTCAAAATATCCACGATCTGGATGACAGCAAATTCATTGATTACTCTCCTCCAGTTCACTGTGTGTTTCCTATGAGATCATAGGTTTCATGCTTCTAATTCTTCCTTCCAAATATCACTTATAAGATCATAAGTTTGGTATGATTCTCCATCCAACTCCCCTTTTCACCATGAGAAAGCTTGCTTATATAGGCTTGGAGAGGCCCAACTACTTGAGATATATTTAGGGTAAGTTGAGGATTTTCCCCCTTGAGTTAGGGATCTTCCCTAAGATCATGGCTGGACTAGGGATTCGAATCCAACTGCCTTCCAAGATTGAAAAGATCTTTCCCCCATTCTTCTCAACAAACCAACCGGTGCCTAGAATAGGTAGCACTCCCTTAAAAAGGATGTCAGAGCATTATAACTCTCCCTAGTAAGGCTTAGGGGGGTGCCAGAACTCCCCCCAGCAGTAGATCTCCTCCAAAAGGGCAGAGGGAGTGTTATAACATTCCCATATAGTGTATAGGGGGGCACCAGAACTTTTGAGAGAGGTATAGGGGAGCGATCTCCTCCAAAAACTCAGTTTTTTGAGTTCTTTTAGATGGCAAGAGGTTCATAAGCCCAATTAACCATTCCTCCTCTTCCAAATCAAGTGTTTGATGTGTGTCAAGTGAACTTCTCATGTCGTTATAGGCACGACATAGGCATCATGGCAGTATGCTTTCCTTGACACTTGTGACACTTGTGAGCAAAATGCGACACTTGTAATGATGACACTTGTGACACTATCGAAGTGAGTGATTTTGATGTGTAACAACAGTGATGCTTGAGAAAACAATCGACAGTCTGATCCACGCACAAGGGCAGGGTATCTGGCCCAAAATCAACTTGAAAGGATTCCACTCATCATTGTGGGTATACCTTCAAGTGACCCCCATAATATGCGCAATATCTACACCAAGACCAACAAATCAAGGTGAGTAACTCTGCCAGTCTTAATGCGGCCTCAGGTTTGACCCTTGTGTGAGAAGGGCTTCCTAGGAAAAAATGTAGCAATTGAATTTCACCGCTCCCTAACACAAGATTCTATGTTTTCTTGCATCTTTTGAAAGTTATCTTTCACACCTATTTCAAATCCCTACAACTAATTTGATGTAGTTTTTCTACCATAAAATATAAAAATGTCTAATAAATTTTTAGTTTAGCGCTTTATTTTTAAGGCTATTGTTACTCAAAAGGAAAACGGCGTGGACAATATGGTGTTTTTACTGACTCAAAATTTATGCAAAGATATGAATATGCAATCTTTCCATTTCGATGAAATCTATGCTATGAGAAGGAGAAAAAATTCATCATTACAGATGCACAATGTCCCAAAAAAACCAAAAACCATGCAATTCTACTACTTCAAATGCAAGCTAGTTTCACTACCCAAAATAAAGAATGCATTTATCTTATTTTTTTTACTATGATGTATACAGAAAATAAATACAAAACCTTCAATGATCCACTACTTTAAATCGGGAGAAAGAGTCCTATGCAGATGCAAAAGACATGAACCAAAAGGGATACAAACAAAGCATGCACTCAAGGCAGTGAGGTATGAAAGAAAACAAGTGGAAACTTGTTCTAACAAGATGAAACACCATCAAGGATTCTACAACCAATCAAGCATTCAAGGAATACAATAAAATGCAGAGAAGAATCCAAGAAATGATAGGGATAAAGAGAAATCACTCAAAATTGGCCTGTCAAAAAAGAAACTATAAAAGGCAATTTCACATTTATGGAAAAGGTTTCAAGCTCCAAGAAATACAAGAGGGAGTGATAAGCATCAAAAACCATCAAAAAGAAATCCAATCAACTTCAGAAACCAACCACAGACTCTCGGTAAAGAGATCTTCAAAACATGCTACAAAAGACTGAGCAAAAGAAGGCAAAAACTCTCAAAAAAGAGACTAGCGCTTCCCCAAAAGGGTGCACAAAGTATTGCAATTCTCCCTAAGACACTGTAGGGGAGTGTTGGTGCTCTATTATGGCCTACAGGGGGTCGTTGAACCACCCATAAATTCAAAAAACAGTCAAAAAAATGAAGAAAAACTCACCCAGAATGCATAAACATTGGTGAAATTGCTAGTGAAGGTAGGAGAAGGCTAATGGATGATGAAAAAATAGTAAAAGTGATCTAAAAGGTGGGAAAAGGGAAGGTACAAACCAATTAAATACAAATAGGATTCCTTCCCCAATGGAGTCTCCAATTTCTGTTACAAGAAAATCCCCCTACGAAGAAGTGGATTTCCTCTTGGATACTAGACCCCTATAACCAAGACAGAAAGGTGAAAATGTTGAACACTGACATTCCTTCTAATGAAGCTAAACTATTCAAGGAATAAGAAGAAATGAATATAAATACCTTTAATAATGTTTTTCCTTTTTCGATCCAAGTTGATCTTGATCTCCAAGTCTTTCAGAAGGTCCTGCAATCGAAGGAACAACAATAACAAAGCATACTTCCTATTCCTACCATGATTAGCTTCGAAATAGATCTATCAAAAAGAAAAAATTCATGAAACATACATGAATTTGAAGGAAACAAGCCAAGAACATATATAGATTAATGAAAACAAAACAAAGTGCTTACAACCATAGATGTAGATGCAACAGCTTCACCAAGCTCTCTTTGTCCAGACCCTTGCTCAAAAGTTTCATGATCAGAATGACTGTAACTTTCATCGATAAATCTCCCTTATGAGATCATAAGTTTGATGCCTCTAAACTACCATGTATGTTTCACCATGATAAGGCCTCCTTATATAAGCTTGGAGAGACCCAACCACTTTAGAGATTCTTGGGATAGGTTGAGGATCTTTCTCCATCAGTTGTGGATCCTCCCTAATATCCATCCTTGACCTCAGATTTGAATCCAACTAACTCTAGAGTTGGGGGGGGATTTTTCCCTGATTTTCCTCAACAATCAAAGATTCCCTCAAACAGCCCAACACTCCCTCTGAATGGGGCACAGAGTGTTGCAACGCTCCCCAAAATAAGGGTAGGGAGCGTTGGCACTCCCTGACAGTGGGTAGGGGAGCGCTGCCCAAAATTTCCTTAAAAAATCCTAGTGCTCCCCTAGAAGGGTGCACAAAGTGTTGGAGCACTGGAACTCCCTGATAGTGGGTAGGGGAGCGTTGGCCTTCAAAATTGATTTTTAAGTGGTTTTCTTCATGGAAAATTCTTTGTCCTCTTCATCAAATGATTTCTCTTCCTTAAACTAGTCGTTGAAGGTGTCTTAAGTGTCCCTGTGATGTCGTTAGAGACACGACATAGGTGAGATGGCAGTATGATATTTGTGACACTTGCAACCAAAATGAGACACTTCTGACACTTGAAATGATGACAATATATCATCATTGAAGTGATTGATTTTGATGTGTAACACATATGGAACACGAGACATTTCCTCCTCCTCTTCATGTGTCTTGGGACAATGATCCGCAGATAACTTTACACCAACATGAATAGGAACCTTGATCGGTTTACATTCCTGCATATTAAACCTTTGCAATAGTGTCTCGACATATTTTCTCTGATTTAACCATAGTTTCCTCTTTTTTCAATCTCTTTTAATTTCCATGCCCAAAATGAAATTTGAAGCACCGACATCCTTCATGTCAAATTTAGAGGACAACTGAGTTTTCACCTCCTGGATAATCTCCTTGTTGTTTCCTATTAACAACATGTCATCCACATACAAGACCAAATAAATAAAATGATCACCAATTAATTTAAAATACACACAATGATCCTCTTTTCTTCTTGTGAAACCAAGTCCCAACATATAAGTATCAAATGTTTTATACCACATACTTGGTGATTGTTTTAAACCATACAGGGACGTTTTCAGCTTGCATACCAGCTCCTTATTTCCCTTCACAACAAATCCTTCTGGTTGCTTCATATATATTTATTCTTCCAGATCCCCATGTAGGAATGTTGTCTTCACATCCATCTGTTCTACTTGAAAATCAAATACAACAGCAACAGATAATAGAAATATTATAGAGGTTAAATTGGCAATAGGAGAAAAACTCTTACCAAAATCAATTCTCTCAACCTAGGAATAACCCTTTGCTACTAACTGAGCTTTGTAATTCTCCACTTTTCCTTCTGCATTCAGCTTCTTTTTAAATACTCATTTGCTACCAATGGGATTTCTTCCATTCGGCAACTCCACTAGATCCCAAGCCTCATTCTTATCCAAGGCTGCCATTTCTTTGTCCATGGCATTTTTCCATATATTTTCATCCTCTGAATCCACTGCCTCCCTGAATGTTCTAGGATCATCATTAGTAATAGACAAAGAAAAAATTGAACGAAAATCATATGGATTATACCTTTCTGGTAGCCTTCTTTCTCAAACTGATCTTCTCAATACTACAGTATGAGGATCTTCTTCTCCTTGTTCTTGTTCTTCTATAGAGTCTGATTCATCATCCTTTAAATCAATCTCTATTTTATCTGGTTCTTCCTTACTTGGTAGGACTTTTTGTTTAAAAACATCCTTCATTTCTCTAAATACCACATCTCAGTTGTACACTACCTTCTTAGTTTCTGGGTTCCAAAGATTATAACCTTTGAGACCATCTTTATATCCAATAAAGATACACTTTTCAACCTTCTTATCTAGCTTACTCTTGTTTTCCTTTGNAAGGTCCTGCAATCGAAGGAACAACAATAACAAAGCATACTTCCTATTCCTACCATGATTAGCTTCGAAATAGATCTATCAAAAAGAAAAAATTCATGAAACATACATGAATTTGAAGGAAACAAGCCAAGAACATATATAGATTAATGAAAACAAAACAAAGTGCTTACAACCATAGATGTAGATGCAACAGCTTCACCAAGCTCTCTTTGTCCAGACCCTTGCTCAAAAGTTTCATGATCAGAATGACTGTAACTTTCATCGATAAATCTCCCTTATGAGATCATAAGTTTGATGCCTCTAAACTACCATGTATGTTTCACCATGATAAGGCCTCCTTATATAAGCTTGGAGAGACCCAACCACTTTAGAGATTCTTGGGATAGGTTGAGGATCTTTCTCCATCAGTTGTGGATCCTCCCTAATATCCATCCTTGACCTCAGATTTGAATCCAACTAACTCTAGAGTTGGGGGGGGATTTTTCCCTGATTTTCCTCAACAATCAAAGATTCCCTCAAACAGCCCAACACTCCCTCTGAATGGGGCACAGAGTGTTGCAACGCTCCCCAAAATAAGGGTAGGGAGCGTTGGCACTCCCTGACAGTGGGTAGGGGAGCGCTGCCCAAAATTTCCTTAAAAAATCCTAGTGCTCCCCTAGAAGGGTGCACAAAGTGTTGGAGCACTGGAACTCCCTGATAGTGGGTAGGGGAGCGTTGGCCTTCAAAATTGATTTTTAAGTGGTTTTCTTCATGGAAAATTCTTTGTCCTCTTCATCAAATGATTTCTCTTCCTTAAACTAGTCGTTGAAGGTGTCTTAAGTGTCCCTGTGATGTCGTTAGAGACACGACATAGGTGAGATGGCAGTATGATATTTGTGACACTTGCAACCAAAATGAGACACTTCTGACACTTGAAATGATGACAATATATCATCATTGAAGTGATTGATTTTGATGTGTAACACATATGGAACACGAGACATTTCCTCCTCCTCTTCATGTGTCTTGGGACAATGATCCGCAGATAACTTTACACCAACATGAATAGGAACCTTGATCGGTTTACATTCCTGCATATTAAACCTTTGCAATAGTGTCTCGACATATTTTCTCTGATTTAACCATAGTTTCCTCTTTTTTCAATCTCTTTTAATTTCCATGCCCAAAATGAAATTTGAAGCACCGACATCCTTCATGTCAAATTTAGAGGACAACTGAGTTTTCACCTCCTGGATAATCTCCTTGTTGTTTCCTATTAACAACATGTCATCCACATACAAGACCAAATAAATAAAATGATCACCAATTAATTTAAAATACACACAATGATCCTCTTTTCTTCTTGTGAAACCAAGTCCCAACATATAAGTATCAAATGTTTTATACCACATACTTGGTGATTGTTTTAAACCATACAGGGACGTTTTCAGCTTGCATACCAGCTCCTTATTTCCCTTCACAACAAATCCTTCTGGTTGCGTCATATATATTTATTCTTCCAGATCCCCAAGTAGGAATGTTGTCTTCACATCCATCTGTTCTACTTGAAAATCAAATACAGCAGCAACAGATAATAGAAATCTTATAGAGGTTAAATTGGAAACAGGAGAAAAAATCTCACCAAAATCAATTCTCTCAACCTAGGAATAACCCTTTGCTACTAACTGAGCTTTGTAATTCTCCACTTTTCCTTCTGCATTCAGTTTTTTTTTAAATACTCATTTGCTAACAATGGGATTTCTTCCATTCGGCAACTCCACTAGATCCCAAGCCTCATTCCTATCCAAGGCTGCCATTTCTTTGTCCATGGAATTTTTCCATATATTTTCATCCTCTGAATCCACTGCCTCCCTGAACGTTCTAGGATCATCATTAGTAATAGACAAAGAAAAAATTGAACGAAAATCATATGGATTATACCTTTCCGGTAGCCTTCTTTCTCAAACTAATCTTCTCAATACTACAGTATGAGGATCTTCTTCTCCTTGTTCTTGTTCTTCTGTAGAGTCTGATTCATCATCCTTTAAATCAAACTCTATTTTATCTGGTTCTTCCTTACTTGGTAGGACTTTTTGTTTAAAAACATCCTTCATTTCTCTAAATACCACATCTCGGTTGTACACTACCTTCTTAGTTTCTGGGTTCCAAAGATTATAACCTTTGAGACCATCTTTATATCCAATAAAGATACACTTTTCAGCCTTCTTATCTAGCTTACTCTTGTTTTCCTTTGGAACATGAACATATGCATCACAACCAAATACCTTGATATGTGTGAGAGAAGGTTTCTTATTAGTCCATACCTCTTGTGGATTCTTTTCATCCAGCATTGATGAGGATGATATGTTTACCAGGTAGCATGCAGTACCCACTGTCTCTGCCCAGAATTATTTTCCTAACCTGGCACCACTGAGCATGCACCTTGCTTTTTCCATCATTGTCTTATTCATTCTTTCTGAAACTCCATTCTACTAAGGTGTATATGGAGTAGTCCCATTCCTTTCTATACCACACTTCTTACAAAATTCTTCAAATTCATTCCCGCAGAACTCTCTGCCATTATCTATCCTCAGCACCTTAATTTGTTTCTTTGTTTGATTCTCAACAAGAGCCTTAAACTCTTTAAACCTATCAAATACTTCAGATTTATTCCTAAGGAAATATATCCAAGTATTCCTCGAGAATTCATCTATAAATGAGACATAGTACACAGATTTTCCCAATGATGGGACCGACACGAGTCCAAAAACATCACTATGAACTAGCTGTAAAATTCCTTCTGCCCTTGTTGCACTAAAGGGGAATCTTACTCGATTTTGCTTCCCATATACACAATGTTCATAGAAATCAAAATCCAGAGAGAAGTTAGGCATAACTTCAACCATACATTTACCGTGTAGTAGTCAAAGACCCTTCTATATGATATGCCCCAGTATTTGATGCCATGGCATAACCTTTTCTCCAGAGACTGTAGGAGTTCTTTCTTCTTCAAATCCAATATCAGGAACAATGGAACTATTACACCCATCACTAATAGTGCTTCCTTGCAGTTTATAGAGAGTTCCAAACCGAACTCCCTTCAACAACTCTATTTCTCCTCGAACCAACCTACAGGTTTCCTTTTCAAATATTGTTTTTACCCCTGCATTGTCCATGTTTCTTACAAAAATCAAATTTCTATCCAACACTGGGATGTACAGAACACCAGGTAGTGTTATAATCCTTCCATATATGAGCCTCAACTTGACTTTTCCTTGACCTATGATTATGGTTGTCGAGTCATCACCTAGTAAAACATTACCTCCATCATACCTTTCATATTCACAAAACCACTCCCTGTGGAAAGTCATATGAAAGGATGCACCTGACTCAACCAACCATGCCTCATGATATGCATGTGCTCTTGAAGAAGCCAAGTACACATCCCCTCCTTCTTCCTTGGAGGTCATTTCTTTTGTAGAAGGAGATTGTTTAGATCCCTTCATTTTCTCAACTTTGGATCTACATTACTTCTTGTAGTTGCCTTCTTTTCCACATCTCCAACATACCTTTACAAACTTTCTGGGAGATTTAGATCTACCCTTAGACTTATATCTCCCACTTGAGAACTTAGATATATTTATTTCTTGGGAGTGTCCTCTTGCAAATAATGTGTATGTGCTCTGTCCTTCCATATTCTTCCATCTCATATCCTCTGAAAATAA
>JZKD02S1738349.1:90487-106082 GCA_000966675.3 Picea glauca | reverse complement strand
GACATAATTGCATCGCATGAGGAGCTATCTCAACAACAATGTGCTTCAAATGTATGTAATCATTGATTTTTTATATTAGGTACAAATAATTAATTATACATTAAATATTGATTTTCAAATATTCTCTTATAGAAAAGAAAAGAAAATGGAACTCATTCTGCATATAAAACTAGACGACAAGAAAGAAAAGGGTCGATAGAAAAGTTTGTGAGTAATTGTTATTTCTGTATAACATCTTAAGGGTTTTTTTGTATATTTTAAGTTGTTTTACAATAGCCATCCTTGAATGTCTTCAAACATGTGCTAACATACAAAGAAGAGCCATCAGCAAAAATTTATATACATTGGGTTAATTAAGGGTTGTGAGTATATGCTCTCGTATCAAAAATTAATTGTCAAATTTGTAAGTATAATCTATGTTGTTTTACTTCCATCATTTAATAATTAATGAAACAAAATTAAAACTTTATATTAAATCTATGATTTATTATGGGGTATAAAACTTGCAGGAAACAAAGTATGGAACTGAGCCAACAGGAGAATTGTTGAAGCAAGGCTTGAGATTTGATTTTGAACATATGTGTATGATTCATGAGTCACTTCTTGCATTGGAGGTATGTCATTTTTCAATTTACATTCATGTATATTATTTATTTCAATTTTCATTATTCTCACCAATATAGATAGACTCGTTAAATTTATTTTTATGTTTGTAGATGGAACTTCAAGGAGAAAAAAACAATTGATACAATAAACCAAACATTTAGCAAAATAACCCCAATGCATGGAAGTAGCCCGAGCACTAACATTAGTTCCAGTGAAGAATGATTGTATATTTTAACCTTGTACAATATTTATTGCAAATAGATTTTCAGTAAAAGTACAGAAAAGATATAATGGAAAATACAAACATTACACAGAGATTTTTCCCCTGGAAACCTAAACACGGAAAACCAACATATTCCATATTCATTCATTGTGATACATTGTTTACAATACAATATACATATAGGAGCCAATGGCATCGAAAACCCTAACCCAATGACCTGGATTAGACAACAACCCTAATTCCTTAACCAGAAATAGAAAACCATTGGAAAAAAACATGTGCCAAAAAACCACCCAACAATGGACACGAAAATCAAGGCAACACGAAAAACAAGGAAAAAATGCGACATGTTTTTCGAGGAAAACAAATTTCTCGGGGGCATTTTCCCCCAACCCCCGCACGAGGGGATTTCTCCCCCTACACACTCGATGCAACATAGACTCTATTACTTGGGCAAAGAATATAACACATACCCAACATTCTCCCACTTGTTTTTTTCTTTACATATAGGGGGTTATAGGGTTACATAGTCAACAATCTAGGGTAGCAATGTCCATGGATCCTCTACACCAAGAGAAATTCTCAATTCTCACATATTTTGTTAATGAATCTACAACATTCTTCAAAGTATCCACTTTCATCAGCAACACTTTATTTTCTTCAACCATGTCTCTCACAAAGTGATATTGAAAATCTATATGCTTTGTATTTGAATGATAAGTCGAGTTCTTCGCCAAACAAATTTCACTCTGATTATGACCATCTATCCTTACAGCTTGTTGTACCAACCCAATACCTTAACACAATCTTTGTAACCATATTGCATCCTTACTTGCATGAGTGGCTTCCATGTATTCATCTTCTGTTGTTGAAAGTACCACTACAGCCTGTCTTTTTCTCATCCAACTTATTTCTCCTCTAAACAGGTTAAACACATACCCACTTGTAGATCTCCTATGATCCAGATCTCCAACCCAGTTTGAATCTACAAATCCATGTATATCCAAAACTCTATCCAATTCTGATCTTCCTTGGTAGCAAAATACATAGCTAGCAGTGACAAGCAAATACCTGAAAAACCCTTTTTATTGATGTACAATGCTCCTTCCCTGGTTTTGACATATACCTGCTCAAAAATCCCACTGCATGTGAAATGTCTGGTCTAGTACATACCATTGTATACATCAAACTGCTAACTGTACTCGCATATTGTTACAGGAAAATCCCCCTGTAGACAAGTGGATTTCCTCTTGGATACTAGACCCCTATAACCAAGATAGAAAGGTGCAAATATTGAACACTGACATTCGTTCTAATGAAGCTAAACTAGTCAAGGAATAATAAGAAAGGAATATAAATACCTTTAATAGTGTTTGTCCTTGTTCGATCCAAGTTGATATTAATCTCCAAGTCTTTCAGAAGGTCCTGCAATCGAAGGAACAACAACAACAAAACATACTTCCTATTCCTACCATGATTAGCTTCAAAATAGATCTATCAAAAAGAACAAATTCATGAAACATACATGAATTTGAAGGAAATTGGCCAAGCACATATATATATTAATGAAAACAAAGCAAAGTGCTTACAACTATAGATGTAGATGCAGCAACTTCACCAAGCTCTCTTTTTCCAGACCCTTGCTCAAAAGTTCCACGATCAGAATGACTGTAACTTTCACTGATAAATATCCCTTATGAGATCATAAGTTTGATGCCTCTAAATTTCCATGAATGTTTCACCATGAGAAGGCCTCCTTATATAAGCTTGGAGAGACCCAACCACCTTAGATATTCTTGGGATAGATTGAGGAACTTTCACCATCAGTTGTGGATCCTCCCTAAGATCTAGCCTTGACCTCATATTCGAATCCAACTAACTCCATAGATGAGGGAGAGTTCTCCCTAATTTTCCTCAATAGTCAAAGATTCCCTCAAACAGCCCAGCGTTCCCTCAGAATGGTGCACAGAGTGTTGCAATGCTCCCCCAAAGAAGGGTAGGGAGCATTGTCACTCCTTGACAGTGGGTAGGGGTGTGCTGCCCAAAATTTCCTTAAAAAATCTTAGCGCTCCCCCAGAAGGGTGCATAGAGTGCTGGAATGCTCCCCCAAAGAGAGGTAGGGAGCGTTGGCACTCCCTGATAGTGGGTAGGGGAGTGTTGGCCTTCAAAATTGATTTTTAATTTGTTTTCTTCATGGAAAATGCTTTGTACTTTTCATCAAATGATTTCTCTTCCTTAAACCAGTCTTTGAAGGTGTCTTAAGTATCCATGTGATGTCGTTAGAGACAGGACATTGGCGAGATGGAAATATGATGTTTGCGACACTTGCGACCAAAATGCGACACTTGAAATGACGACAATAGGTCATCATTGAAGTGAGTGATTTTGATGTGTAACAAATTTCCCCCCAAAGTGCAAAGTTAGAAGATGGAAACTGATGATTGAAGTACTTTGTAGACTTTTTCCAGCAAGGATATGGACTCAGAGAACCTAGAAGAAGTTGCACACAACCATCAAACAAATATTATGACATGTTTCAAACCCAAGGCAGGCATACCTATGCTTGAGTGATAAATACTTTCAAGGTATGGCCGCCATAAAATACACTGCGGATCCATAATTATATTGACAAAAAGGTATAGCCACTGAAGATACAATGTGGATATATACTCCTATGACCTAAACTAATCGTAGCCACGAAGAATGCACAGTGGATATACGAGATGACAAAACATAGCCACGACCAATACAAAGTGGATCTATGTGACAGTATATGTGTCAATGTTCAAAAGAAACTTTGTCGCAACCTTGGCAAAGTACATATAAGAGTGATGACTCAACCCAGGGTATTCTTATCGATCCTGATGTAGAACAAATCTAACCATGTGAAAATATGTCATGATGCCGAATATGGAAGAAACCACTTGATTACCGGTCAATGAGGTAAACCATTAACAAGTGCGAGGGAAATCACCATTGATGTCAATGATTCCCAAGGTACCCTAGTACATTCCAGCAAATGTGAATAAATGAGCTGAAGTCGAACATCCGTGGAATCATCCGAACAGGGGTCGATGATGTAAACCGATTGTTGGAAGTGAGGAGGCCTATCATTGAGGCATGCAGATCCCAAGGTACTAACTGGTTTCTAAGTATAATTCTCAGATAATGCGTTGAAGTCGACAGGAACAGACTCGTCGAAGGAGGGCCTTGATATATCCCCCATAAATGAAACAAAACTGACACAGAGATGTAAATTGGTAGATCAAATGAACATGGACTGACACAGGTATTGAAATAGGAAATTTGCGATGGATGACTCTCAAGATAGATACTTCCCTTGAACACTGAGGCACAACAGCAGAAACATGACATGGACCAAAACATGATGATGTAGTGGATACAGTGACTTTCATTGGGTGACCCAAAGGAGTAAAGAAACTCGGAGGATCAGTTCAGTGTAGAGGTTCAGTGGATTAAAATGTATGGAAATACAAAGTGTCATGTTCAAGGGCGACCATAAGAGTGACCTGTAATGTTCCCAAAAACTACTTGGCTTGTTTCCTTCAGTTTTTTCCCCCATCCAAATAGACGAGTACCTCTTTTTTATTTAATGAGCTCGAGGAGGGTAACACATGCTCGATATAACTTACCTTCGGTAAGTCCCTCTTCCTTTGTTTAACGAACTGGAAGAAGTAAGGGTTCAGTCCCATATGGGCCCTTCAATGTATGATTGTTTAACGAGTCTAGAGAAGGTAAACTCGGTGATTTTTTATGTACAGAGATTCTAAAAAGAACTTAAATACGACTCCAGTGTTGTCCTTTTTCATAATGTTAGTCTCGCAAGGCCGAAAAAGAGATAAATTATCACTCAAAAGATGCCCTTTAAAACCTTTTAACAAGTGGGAAAGGAAGCAAGATCACTTGGCAATCTTTTCACGTTTAGAGAGTTTGAAAAGAGCTTAAAGACAAATCCAGGGGGTTCCTTTTTCGTGTATCCATGCAAGTCTAAAAAAGAGATGAAAGTTTACTCAGTTCTGTTCTCATATTTTTTACGAGCACGAGAAAGAACAAAGACTAAGCTCGGTATTGGTTTCATTTTGAAACAAGCTTGAAACAAAATTAAACTATGCTTCTAAATTCCCAACGTAATTTCCAAAGGTTGGGATACCCATGGATGGTTGGTACTCTACCCCCAGCTTGAAAATCTAGTGCATTAACTCCAGAATGATAATCAGAGGTTGGAGGCATGCCCCCCAAGCTTCAATTCATTCACCGACTTTGAGGTTGTCACCAATTTCTATACTAGATGGAGAAAAAGGATTAGAGTGGATGAAATGAAGGTTCAAATATGAGACCTAACGAAAGACTCGACTTGGTATGAGAGGTGATTGTTTCATTTTTTAATGAGCTCGACACAGGAAAAGAACTATGCTCAAGGCTTCGGGTTCAATCCCCAGATTTCTGTTTTATTTTTTAACGAGCTTGCTACAGAGAGGAAAACTATGCTCAAGACCTTTGTTTCATTTTTTAACGAGCTTTCCATAGAGAAGTACTAAAATTATGATCGTAACTCTTCTTGATCATGGCTTCCAAGAGGATAATGCTCTAGAAGGACACCATGTCAAGGGATAAAACTTGGTCATGGCTTCTAAGAGATCTTCACTAGATGGAAGAAGAATGATCCGGAAGGAACACATGTCGAGGGTCTCATCAGGGGTAAGGAGATCAGGCTCCAATAGCCCTACCGAAGATATCACCATGTCAACTACCAGATCTAATTCATCGGAATTTGAATTCATGGGAGACAACGCCACATAATTGACCTGTGGCAGGGGTGATACCGACTACATATAAGAATCGTTTAGGTAGTTCATTGAGTTGATGGTCAATTCAGGGCCAACGAACGAAATTTGATCAACAGTCTCCATTCTTCCATCATGAAGGTATCACAAGAAAGAGAGCGGACGCAATAACTTTCATGGCATAGACATAATCTCTCCCAAGGAGTAAATTGAAATCCAAGGGGTCCTGGACTACCATAACATCAATGAAGACAGTTTTCCCTCCCAAAGTTACGGGAAACTGAGGAAGGATCCCTAAAGGGTGACTGGTTCTTCTGTTAAAATAAAACAGAGTCTGGGTAACTGGCACAAGCTAAGGATAACCCAAAGCTTGCCAAGCAAGAGAGGACAAAATACTAACGGACGAACCTTCATCTATTAACGTCTGAGGAATGTCCCGACCACAAACTTGTACTGTAACTTGGAAGGAATGTGGGAGGGAAGACGAGGTCCAGTTAGCACACCCCAATCAAAAAGGATGGCCTCATTACTTGGAGGGGGTTTCAAAGGAGAGGGAGGAATTCCCCCTAGCACGGCAGATTTTGTATCAGTGAGAAAAATGTGAGAAGAATCGGGTTTACTCTCTAGCGAGAGAGTAGGATCGATTGATAGAGACATTAAATCGACCACTTGAGTTTCATTCTCCAAAGGGAGAATGGGGTCGACAAGTGGAAACAGATCGACCTCTTTGGTTTCACTCTCTAATGGGAGAGTGGGATCAGTCGAAGATGGGATCGGATCAACCACTTTGTCAACTAGTTCAACTAAGGACATGACCAGTTTGACGACATGATCAACCGGACTGACCAATGAAGGGACCGAAGCAATCACTTTGGCACTCGTTAGAGGAGGAGTGGTATTGACCACGTTGGCACTCTTGAGATGAAGGGTGGGACTGACCAATGATGGGAATAGATTATTCACTTGGGTTTCACTTTTCAGATGAAAAGTGGGGTTGATCGATGATGGTACTGGATCAGCTACTTTGGTTAGTGGTTCAACCGAGGATGAAACTATATTGACCACCTGATCAACTGGACTAACCGTGGATGGAACCAGATTGACCATTCCATCAACTAACGATGGGTTGGGGGAAATCTTACGATAACCAGCTGGAATTTGAAGCTTTTCCAAAAGGGAAGAAGCCTCATCCATACGAGGACAAAGGTGAGAATAATAATCACCTTTGCATAACATACAAGGAAATTTGACAGTTGTCTTCTTCTTACCAACCTTAATGTCACTAGTTGACAGAGCATCACCAACATCTCCAGCAGGGGATGATGATGTGGAGGACCACATTTCTAATACCTTGGGAATACCAGGGAAATCCCTCATAAAGTGGTCACCCTTACAAATACTACAAGGGAATTTCAGTTTTGGATTCTTCATTGTAGTCTTATCGACCTCACCAACACTCACAGTATGATTAACAGTATCTGGTTGCTTGGATCCAACATCTGATGTAGTTGGAGGCTTGGTCCCTTTCTAATTATTCTTCTTCTTCTCTTTCTATTTCTTCTTCTTCTTATCAACCTGGCTACTTTCTTTATATATTTCACTAGGAAAAGAAGGATAAATGGAAGGAGACCTGACGGGCAAAGAAGGAGAAAGGTCGACATGAGGTTGATGTGTGGGTGGTGTGCTTACATCTGAAGTACCTGCATTCGAGATCATTGTCGTGGAAAACAACCATACCGGTAACCCAATTGTGAGACCTGGAAGGCTCAAAGTATCTATGTAAGGAGGACCAATGTTTTTGTAAGAAGGAAAAACAAAGGGTTCCCCTGGCAAAGAGGCTCCTTCATTGGTCATTCTGGGAACTAACGCCATAAAAATAAATATCCAACCTAGATTCTGCTAGGGAGAACAAACAACACACACTAAAAATCCAGTAAGTAAGCAAGCAAAGAAAACCTTCTCACAATGAGCACACTAGTTGGTGATGAAATCCAATGTCGTGGGAACAAATTAATAAGGGGATGAGATAGAGCAGGTGGAAAAGTTATGTTGACGGTCTTCTTAACGGACTTACACCCCGGTGCAAGCTCCCACACATAATCGTGGGTATACCCTCCAAGGAGCCTGAGTGAGCCTGGCCAATGTCGATTATAGGTATTGTGAAGACTTTCCCCTCCACAGTTACCTTGTGTAAAGACCCTAAATAGATAGGCCACTAAGGTTACCAACTACAACAGTTGTTGAAGGAAAATCTCCCTGCGGACAGGTAGATCTCCTCTTGAGAGCTAGACTCTTAACTCTTAAGACAGAAAACGCTTATCATGGACACTGACTTCCTTTTAGGTCTACACAAACTAATGCATGAAGAGGAAGGAGGAAAGACGTACCTTTTACCGGTGTTTGTCCCTACACACTCCGAGTTGAGCTCTGATCTTTCACTCCTCGATAATCCCTGTAGACAAACAATAGTACAACCACGTCCTATTGTACTGATATTAGCTCGAAATAGACCTATCTATTAGAGACAAGTTCATGTGAGATTAAGCACAAACTAGAAAGAAACAAGCCAAGTGTGTTATATTGATGAGAACAATAGCTAAAGAAACTTACAACCATAGATGTGAATGCAACAACTTCGTCAAATCATCTTTATCTAACCCTTGCTCAAAAGATCCACAATCCGGATGACAGCAACTTCACTAATTACTCTCCTCCAGTTCACTGTGTGTTTCCTATGAGATCATAGGTTTCATGCTTCTAATTCTTCCTTCCAAATATCACTTATGAGATCATAAGTTTGGTATGATTCTCCATCCAGCTCCCCTTTTCAACATGAGAAAGCTTGCTTATATAGGCTTGGAGAGGCCCAACCACTTGAGATATATTTAGGGTAAGTTGAGGATTTTCCTCCTTGAGTTGGGGATCTTCCTTAAGATCATGGCTGGACTAGGGATTCGAATCCAACTGCCTTCCAAGATTGAAAATATATTTCCCCCATTCTTCTCAACAAACCAACTACTACCCAGAATAGATAGCGCTCCCTTAAAAAGGTTGTCAGAGCGTTATAACGCGCCCTAGTAAGGCTTAGGGGGGCGCCATCACTCCCCCCAGTAGTAGCGCTCCTCCAAAAGGGTAGAGGGAGTGTTATAACACTCCCATATAGTGTATAGGGGGGTGCCAACACTCCTGAGAGAGGTATAGGGGAGCGCTCTCCTCCAAAAACTCAGTCTTTTGAGTTCTTTCAAATGGCAAGAGGTTCATAAGCCTAGTTAACCATTCCTCCTCTTCCAAATCAAGTGTTTGATGTGTGTCAAGTGTCCTTCTCATGTCGTTATAGGCACGACATAGGCATCATGGCAGTATGCTTTCCTTGACACTTGCGACACTTGTGAGAAAAATGCGACACTTACGACACTTGTAATGACGACACTTGCGACACTATCGAAGAGAGTAATTTTGATGTGTAACAGATTGCCCCCCAAAGTATGAAGTTAGAATATGAGAACTGATAACTGAAATGCTTTGTAGACTTTCAAGCAAGGGTATAGATGCAGAGAACCTGACAGAAGCTACACACAAACATCCAACAAATATTAGGACATGTTTCAAACCCAAGGCAGGCATACCTATGCTTGGGTGATAAAGATTTGCAAGATATGGCCGCCATAAAATACACTGCGGATCCATAATTATATTGATAAAAAGTATAGCCACCGAGGATACAATGTGGATCTATACTCATATGATCTGAACTGATTGTAGCCATGAAGAATACACAGTGGATCTACGAGATGACAAGACATAGCCACGACCAATACAAAGTGGATCTATGTGACAGTATATGTGCCATTGTTCAAGAGAAACTCCTTCGTAACCTGGGAAAAGTACATATCAGAGTGATCACTCAACCCAGGGTCTTCTTACCAATCTCGATGTAGTACGAATCTAACCATGTGAATAGATGTATTGATGTCGAACATGGCAGAAACGACTTGATTACCAGTCAATAATGTAAACCGTTAACAAGTGCGAGGGAGATCACCATTAATATCAATGATTCCCAAGGTACTCTAGTACATTCCAACGAATGTGAATGGATGAGTTGAAGTTGAACATCCATAGCATCATCCGATCAGAGGTCAATGATGTAAACCCGTTGTCGGACGTGAGGAGGCCTACCATTGAGGCATGCAGGTCCCAAAGTACTAATTGGTTTCTAAATCTAGTTCATGGATAATGTGTTGAAGTCGACAGGAATAGACTCATCGAAGGAGGGCCTTGATGTATCCCCCATCAACAACATGAAACAGACACAGAGATGTAAATGATAGATCAAATGAACATGGACTGACACGGGTATTGAGACAAGATATTTGTGATGGCTAACTCTTGAGGCGAATACTTCCCTTGAACACTAAGGCACGACAGCAGAAACATGACATGGACCAAAACTTGATGATGCAGTGGATGTTGTGACTTACGTTGGGTGACCCAAAGGAATATAGGAAATTCAAAGGATTGGCTCAATGCAAAGTTTTAGTGGATTGAAATGCATGCAAAGAAAAAGTGTTGTGTTCAAGGGCGACCATAAGAGTTACTCGGTGATGTTCTCAAAAACTGCTTGGCTTGCTTCTTTCAAATTTTTCCCCCATCCAAATAGATGAGTACCTCTTTTTGATTTAACAAGCTCGAGGAGGGTAACACATGCTCGATATAACTCACCTTCGGTAAGTTCCTCTTCCTTTGTTTAATGAACTGGAAGAAGTAAGGGTTCGGTCGTATGGGCCTGTCGATGTTTGTTTAGCGAGCCCAAAGACAGAAAACTCAAAGGTTTTTCATGATTATAGAGTCTGGAAAAACACTTAAAAGAGAACTCTCTCAGTTCCTTTTTCGTACAGTTAGTCTCACGAGGCCGAAAAAGAGATCAACTACCACTCGAAAGACGCCCTTTCAAACCTTTTAATGAGTGTGAAGGGAAGCAAGATCACTCGACGATATTTTCATGTTTAGAGAGTCTGAAAAGAGTTTAAATATGACTCCAAGGGGTTCCTTTTTCGTGTGTCCATACGGGTCTGAAAAAGAGATAAAAGTTTACCCAGTGCGTTCTTATATTCTCGAGCTTGAGAACGAGCTAAGACTATGCTCATGGATGTGACAAGGTAAACAAACGATCAAAACTACTTTGAAATCTGTAATGTCAAAACTACAATCCAGAGGTTTAGTGAGGCCATCATATTGTTAAATAAACCCACAAGTAATTATACCTTATAAAAAAATGGAAATATGTAAATAGTAATACAAGAAAAATCTTCAATTACCATTTCATTTGCATAAGGATTTGTAGCAATGGAGATTCTCATTTTGGAGGTGGATCTTGTTTTGCTTGGTACCGAAGCTACAGTTGATCATTTCTCGCGTCGTTTGGACCAGGTAGATCTTAATTTCCTCCTCTTTCAATTACATGGTTTAAAATTTGTTTTTACAGTAATATTTGAATAAAAAACCGAAGCCCTAGGTCGTCCAAAAGAAGATCAAATTGGCCACTATTCAAAACGATGATTTAAAATCACCAGCACTCAACAAATCCCTAGTGGAGTCGCCAGTTTCTGTTGAAGGAAAATCTCCCTGCAGACAGGTAGATCTCCTCTTGAGAGCTAGACTCTTAACTATTAAGACAGAAAATGCTTATCATGGACACTGACTTCCTTTTAGGTCTACACAAACTAATGCATGAATAGGAAGGAGGAAAGATGTACCTTTTACCGATGTTTGTCCCTGCATGCTCCGAGTTGAGCTCCAATCTTTCGCTCCTCGATAAGCCCTGTAGACAAACAATAGTACAACCACTTCCTACTCTACTGATATTAGCTCAAAATAGACCTATCTATTAGAGACAAGTTCATGTGAGATTAAGCACAAACTAGAAAGAAACAGGCCAAGCGTGTTATATTGATGAGAACATTAATGAAAAAAATTTACAACCGTAGATGCGAATGCAGCAGCTTCGTCAAATCCTCTTTGTCTAACCCTCGCTCAAAAGATCCACGATCCAGATGACATCAACTTCACTGATTACTCTCCTCCAGTTCACTGTGTGTTTCCTATGAGATCATAGGTTTCATGCTTCTAATTCTTCCTTCCAAATATCACTTATGATCATAAGTTTGGTATGATTCTCCATCTAGCTCCCCTTTTCACCATGAGAAAGCTTGCTTATATAGGCTTGGAGAGGCCCAACTACTTGAGATATCTTTAGGGTAAGTTGAGGATTTTCCCCCTTGAGGTAGGGATCTTCCCTAAGACCATGGCTAGACTAGGGATTCAAATCCAACTGCCTTCCAAGATTGAAAAGATCTTTCCCCCATTCTTCTCAACAAACCAACCGGTGCCTAGAATAGGTAGCACTCCCTTAAAAATGTTGTCAGAGCGTTATAACGCTCCCTAGTAAGGCTTAGCGGGGTGCCAGCACTCCCCCCAGCAGTAGCTCTCCTCCAAAAGGGCAGAGGGAGTGTTATAACACTCCCATATAGTGTATAAGGGGGTGCCATCACTTTTGAGAGAGGTATAGGGGAGCGCTCTCCTCCAAAAACTCAGTTTTTTGAGTTCTTTTAGATGGCAAGAGGTTCATAAGCCCAGTTAACCATTCCTCCTCTTCCAAATCAAGTGTTTGATGTGTGTCAAGTTTCCTTCTCATATCGTTACAGGCATGACATAGGCATCATGGCAGTATGCTTTCCTTGACACTTGCAACACTTGTGAGCAAAATGCGACACTTGTAATGACGACACTTGCGACACTATTAAAGTGAGTAATTTTGATGTGTAACAACAGTGATGCCTGAGAAAACAATCGACAGTCTGATCCACACACAAGGGCATGGTATCTTGCCAAAAATCAACTTGAAAGGATTCCACTTATCATTGTGGGTATACCTTCAAGTGACCCCCATAATACGCGCAATATCTACACCAAGACCAAGAAAGCAAGGTGAGTAACTCTGCCAGTCTTAATGCGACCTCAGGTTTGACCCTTGTGTGAGAAGGGCTTCCTAGGAAAAAATGTAGCAATTGGATTTCACCGCTCCCTAACACAAGATTCTTTGTTTTATTGCATCTTTTGAAAGTTATCTTTCACACCTATTTCAAATCCCTACAACTAATCTGATCTAGTTTTGCTACTATAAAATATAAAAATGTCTAATAAATTTTCAGTTTAGCGCTTTATTTTTAAGGCTATTGTTACTCAAAAGGAAAACGGCGTGGACAATATGGTGTTTTTACTGACTCAAAATTTATGCAAAGATATGAAGATGCAATCTTTCCATTTCGATTAAATCTATGCTATGAGAAGGAGAAAAAATTCATCATTACAGATGCATAATGTCCCAAAAAAAACAAAAACCATGCAATTCTGCTACTTCAAATGCAAGATAGTTTCACTACCCAAAAGAAAGAATGCATTTATCTTATTTTTTTGACTATGATGTATACAGAAAATAAATACAAAACCTTCAATGCTCCACTACTTTAAATCAGAAGAAAGAGTCCTATGCAGATGCAAAAGACACGAACCAAAAGGGATACAAACAAAGCATGCACTCAAGGCAATGAGGTATGAAAGAAAACAAGTAGAAACTTGTTCTAACAAGATGAAACACCATCAAGGATTCTACAACCAATCAAGCATTCAAGGAATACAATAAAATGCAGAGAAGAATCCAAGAAATGATAGGGAGAAAGAGAAATCACTCAAAATTGTCGTGTCAAAAAAGAAACTATAAAAGGCAATTTCACATTTATGGAAAAGGTTTCAAGCTCCAAGAAATACAAGAGGGAGTGATAAGCATCAAAAACCATCAAAAATAAATCCAATCAACTTCACAAACCAGCCACAGAATCTGGGTAAAGAGCTCTTCAAAACAAGCTACAAAAGACTGAGCAAAAGAAGGCAAAAACTCTCAAAAAAGAGACTAGTGCTTCCCCAAAAGGGTGCACAGAGTATTGAAATTCTCCCTAAAACAATGTATGGGAGTGTTGGTGCTCTAGTATGGCCTAAAGGGGGTCGTTGAGCCACCCATAAATTCAAAAAACAGTCAAAACAATGAAGAAAAACTCACCCAGAATGCATAAACATTGGTGAAATTGCTAGTGAAGGTAGGAGAAGGCAAATGGATGATTAACAAATAGTAAAAGTGATCTGAAAGGTGGGAAAATGGAAGGTACAAACCAATGAAATACAAATAGGATTCCTTCCCCAATGGAGTCTCCAATTTCTGTTACAGAAAAATCCCCCTACGGAGAAGTGGATTTCCTCTTGGATACTAGACCCCTATAACCAAGACAGAAAGGTGAAAATGTTGAACACTGACATTCCTTCTAATGAAGCTAAACTATTCAAGGAATAAGAAGAAAGGAATACAAATACCTTTAATAACGCTTTTCCTTTTTCGATCCAAGTTGATCTTGATCTCCAAGTCTTTCATAAGGTCCTGCAATCGAAGGAACAACAATAACAAAGCATACTTCCTATTCCTACCATGATTAGCTTCGAAATAGATCTATCAAAAAGAAAAAATTCATGAAACATACATGAATTTGAAGGAAACAAGCCAAGAACATATATAGATTAATGAAAACAAAACAAAGTGCTTACAACCATAGATGTAGATGCAACAGCTTCACCAAGCTCTCTTTGTCCAGACCCTTGCTCAAAAGTTTCATGATCAGAATGACTGTAACTTTCATCGATAAATCTCCCTTATGAGATCATAAGTTTGATGCCTCTAAACTACCATGTATGTTTCACCATGATAAGGCCTCCTTATATAAGCTTGGAGAGACCCAACCACTTTAGAGATTCTTGGGATAGGTTGAGGATCTTTCTCCATCAGTTGTGGATCCTCCCTAATATCCATCCTTGACCTCAGATTTGAATCCAACTAACTCTAGAGTTGGGGGGGGATTTTTCCCTGATTTTCCTCAACAATCAAAGATTCCCTCAAACAGCCCAACACTCCCTCTGAATGGGGCACAGAGTGTTGCAACGCTCCCCAAAATAAGGGTAGGGAGCGTTGGCACTCCCTGACAGTGGGTAGGGGAGCGCTGCCCAAAATTTCCTTAAAAAATCCTAGTGCTCCCCTAGAAGGGTGCACAAAGTGTTGGAGCACTGGAACTCCCTGATAGTGGGTAGGGGAGCGTTGGCCTTCAAAATTGATTTTTAAGTGGTTTTCTTCATGGAAAATTCTTTGTCCTCTTCATCAAATGATTTCTCTTCCTTAAACTAGTCGTTGAAGGTGTCTTAAGTGTCCCTGTGATGTCGTTAGAGACACGACATAGGTGAGATGGCAGTATGATATTTGTGACACTTGCAACCAAAATGAGACACTTCTGACACTTGAAATGATGACAATATATCATCATTGAAGTGATTGATTTTGATGTGTAACACATATGGAACACGAGACATTTCCTCCTCCTCTTCATGTGTCTTGGGACAATGATCCGCAGATAACTTTACACCAACATGAATAGGAACCTTGATCGGTTTACATTCCTGCATATTAAACCTTTGCAATAGTGTCTCGACATATTTTCTCTGATTTAACCATAGTTTCCTCTTTTTTCAATCTCTTTTAATTTCCATGCCCAAAATGAAATTTGAAGCACCGACATCCTTCATGTCAAATTTAGAGGACAACTGAGTTTTCACCTCCTGGATAATCTCCTTGTTGTTTCCTATTAACAACATGTCATCCACATACAAGACCAAATAAATAAAATGATCACCAATTAATTTAAAATACACACAATGATCCTCTTTTCTTCTTGTGAAACCAAGTCCCAACATATAAGTATCAAATGTTTTATACCACATACTTGGTGATTGTTTTAAACCATACAGGGACGTTTTCAGCTTGCATACCAGCTCCTTATTTCCCTTCACAACAAATCCTTCTGGTTGC
>JZKD02S1738349.1:24581-49625 GCA_000966675.3 Picea glauca | reverse complement strand
CATCAAAATTCTTCTTTCTCTTTATAGGCATGCCCCTCCATTTCCTCATCATCACAAAGGGTTTGATCCGTAATACAAAACGTTTTGTTTGCTTTTCCAGAAAGGAATAAAAGGAAAACCCCCATTCTTCTCGTCATTGTGGGATTGCTCTTTGATGGGTGACGCTTGGTCAAGATCCTATAATTCATTAGAGTATTTCTCTTTGAAGATATGTCCTTCAAAGGAAATTTCCTTCAAATGCTCAATCGAATACAAAGGAAACATCCTTTCCTGAAAATCATATTCAAGATTCTGAACCATATCTTCAAACGGTTGGGACTTCGGTCCACAACGTGTGAGGAATTCTCGAATGATGATGGTTGAATACTTTGAGATACAAGCATGCTTTATCAAATTCCTATGTTTCTTAACCAAGTATGCTAGGAACAATTGCATTGATTCATCACCCTGGGTTATCTGATAACAATAAATGTATTTAGTAAACTTGACAACATGTCTAACGGTCGAACATCGGTTACCATCAAAATTTTGGATATCATTCCACCTTTTCAGTAGGTTTTTATCATATACCTCCATGGTTCAAAATATGGAAAGGTGGGTTCTTAGGTTTTGGAGTTTCCAGATGAACCTAGAAATTTCATCAAAGTAAAATGGGAGAGGGAAATTCCCTTAGGTGGAGTCACCAGGAAAACTAGTGAAAGGATTTGGGATAGCTTTCCAAAGTTTCGTTAAGGTTCGGAAGGGGATTCAAAATCCTCCTCGGCAACAGTGCCAAAATGTTATCGCACAAAATGTAGGTTGGGAAAATCCTGACCCAATCCACAATATGGCAATAACGGTGGGAGAGTTTACCCACTGTTAACTCAGATAAACCCTCCATCACTTCTGTGAAGGAATAATCCAACACAAGGGGGAGTCACGGGTGACCCTAGGGGGAAATGAAGTGGAAAGTGAGATTATGGAAGTGAATCCCCTATAGGTCAATATACTAAGTGAGAAAATTCTCGATAACGGGTATCGAGGCTGGAGGATGGTTGTGAAAGACTTGGGTACCTACACTAGAGTGTTACACCTGCCCGAGACAAGACAAATATCCAAGATACAAGCCTAAAATTCAAAGGGACAAGCAAGTGAAGCTTGATGTCCTAAATTACAACAATAAATATATATATATATATATATATATATATATATATATATATATATATATATATATATATATATATATATATATCAGCAATGGAATCAATCAATAACTACATAAATAACCATCAAAACTATCAAGTAATTATTGGATAATGAAGCACTACGCCAACAGATGAATTTCCAATACTTTAACACAAGTTTTGATGGAGAATCAGGGCTGCAAAAGATGTTTTCAGATATTTTTCAAAGTATCCAAATGGTTGTAGCAAATATTTTCTACAACAACAACATTTACCCCAAGAATGATCTGGATTATTTTGAGCACGAAATGAGAGTGGAGATATAATAGATAAATATACCGAGATATTGCAAGATATCCAATAATATAACATAGATATATCATATGTATATAACAAGAGGAACATATATACAGTAATGTCCTACATTTTTTATGATGCATTCTTGGTTTCATTTGGCGTGATAATAAGTGGATAATGCATTAGTGTGGAATTATTTTGGTAATCACTTGCGACATAGAACAATTTCCATGGGTATGAGGATCATGTTGTTTACAGGTGCTATGTTATAACCTTGTTACTAATTCATATGTTGATTACTTAGACACATATATGCAAGGGATACTTAATGCGAGCTTGATCAAAACAAAGAAAACAACTATAAAAAGGTTCTAAAGTTATATCAAAAGGAAAGAAACTATGTAAAAAGACTACATGCAAACTTCGAATGAAAGAATTAATGGATACAAGTGTTAGTCCTAACTATTATACTATGGTTTGTTTAATGGATTATGCAAATTTCATTAAAGAAGAATGCAGGAACATATAGAAATGTTGATATGGATTATTTTGTGGAGTTATGGCAAAGGTTAACATATGAAATATCTCGGGTGGCGCACTATGCAATAGATATGGTCGCATATCTTATGATGAATTGGCATTGATTATGCATTCGTTATATGGTTTGATTTATTGGTGGATTTTATGCTTATTGGGTTGTCTCGTACTTGGAATTGAATGGGGTCAGGTGAGGAAGTGATGTGCATTTACTACATGTCACTCCAAACCTTCCCTATTGTCTGTCACCCTAGCATTGTTGCATTGTTTCATTGTCACTGTGTTGGTTGTGAAGCTCTACGTTTTCATGTTTTTGGAAGGGAAATCTCGACCAACTCATCATTTTAGCGTTTTTCTCACAGGTATGGTTCTTTTCTCTCCATCCATGATGGATTCTCTATTTTATGAACCAAATGGTGGCTCAGGGATGCTTGGATTCTGTGTGCTCTTGAGATTTTCGACTGTATGTAAATATGGTGTTATGGCTCTCTCTGATGACTGTTAAATGTTGTCAATTGTAATTAGAGAAATGGGCATTATTAAGTTTGTGTGTTGGTTGTTTGCTCGGTCAGTGTGGTTTTTATGATGGGTCTCTGTGGAATAATAGTGACAGTGGTGCAATAAGGCTCTGAGTTTGATGGTTGAGGGTTTTTATTCGTCGTTCTGTGTATCAATGTCTATCAACTCGTTTCCCTCTCATTTGTTGTGGTAATCCTTATCCAGTTGCGGAGAAACTACCAACAGTTGGTGGGTTCTTTTCTTTAAACCTTGATCTGTGGTTGATGTGTCGTTCTTACTATATTTTCACTGAAAGCGTCCCAAAGATCCAGTCTTGGTGGCCCCAAACGTTAATACAGGCCTATGTGGGTATTGAATTGATAGGAGTTATATCTTGGCATTCTTTCACAAAGAATGTGTGTGTCCTCATTGTTGTTGTGTCAAAAGTTATTAACCTCTCGGGTGATTGGAAGAGACATTATCTCGATGTGTTTGAATATCTGCCACTGTTAATTTAACCCTCGTCTCTTCTCTGCAAGTGTTAGAGGCACCTGTGTGCACTGGGTTATTTTACTCAAATTGCCCATGTCTCTCCTCGAGCGTTAACTTATGGTTCCATCAAGGGCTTGGAGTAATAAGTCGAAGGACTATGTGGCTCACTACTGTTTTGTTTTCAAAATTGTATTTTGGCCTGTGGTTGATGGTAAAATGGATATAATTCTTGGAAGACCATCAGCTCTCTGTGCTTTTGTTTAAAAGGACAAACAAGCTTTCATTGCCTCTCTGCATTTTAATTTTTTTAAGAACCTGACTTGGACTCTGACTGTCTCTGCTCTCCTCGGGCATATTCTAAGGTTTGTCAAGTGTCGGGTTATCAGTTTAATGATAGTGGAATATTAAAGAGACATGCTCTCCTGTTTATAAAACCATCATTTTCGATTGAATCTATGTGAGGTCCTTCTGTGATGAAATTGTTTGAACAAATAAGAAAGGAAATGAGTGGTTGCTTACAGTCGAGAGTTGTCTTTCTATTCGTTATGGTCTCAATCACTGTGTTTAATTCAGCATGATTTTGATTTCTTAAGGAGACTCTTGTGTGAGGTTACCAAGCCCGATCAGGATTCTGGCAAGTTAAAAAAGGTGTATGTGTGTCAGTTTAGTTTTATTCGTTTCATATATGATATAGTTATATTGGAATCATTGTGTAGACTATTAATTATTTTAAAAGGAAGTTATATATGTTGATACACATAGAGATCAAGCTCGGGGTTTATGTTTGGGTTGACTGTTATTATCAATTCAATATTTTGTCGATCGATATGATTAAAGACCTGTGTATGATCGAACATGCTTTTAAGTCTGTCCACGTTTTTTGAAAATACACCTGTGCACATTTAAATCAGGCTCGATTGTGGAAATTGATGAACAGTGACTGTTGATTGTTTATCGTGGTGCATTATTGATTATCGGGGATACATGTTGAGCATATTGTTGTGCATGTTTTTTTTATCTTAAAAGGGAGAGATCAGCGTTATAATAAACAGTATTGTTGAATGGAAAAATTTTACATAATTTATAATGCACAGACTGTTATAAATTAAGGATTTCTGGGAAATTTAATTGCTATTGAGACAGCAGGCAGTTTGCATACAATTGATGAATAGTGAATGTTTTGGTCTTGGAAGTGGATGTTTTTTGGATTAAATTTGATACAGAGTTATGATAGTTGATTTATTTAATTTATTTTAAGAACAATATCCATCTTATTCCCTTTCATTTTCTCACTTTTTCGCTCAATACAAATCCCCTCACGATCCCAGATTCATTCTAAACGTTGTGTTCTTTAAAATTAAATTGAAGCTCTGTATTACAGCGATTAAGAAATAACACAGAGATGGATCAAAGATGATATGTTTTGTTTATTGTTGCACAGTCGATTATTTAATGAATTGTTGATCAGTAATTGTGTTCTTACTCCCTTTCATTTTCTCACTTTTTCTCTCATTACAAATCCCCTTAGATATCCGAGAACCCTAATTCACCCCCTTCTCATTGACACTGATTAGATGAATTTTATGGATTGGATTGCATGGGTCTGATGTGATTGTTGAGCTAAAATTTGTTTCATATTAAGAGATTGTCATGTATGGTTTGTTTAAGAAGCTAGTTAATAATAATCGTTGCATACAGGATGAGCTTCTTCAGCAGAGGAAGTTATGGCTGAAATAACAGGGGCAAAGGAAATTGGAACAGAGGGCCTAGAAGGCCCAGATTCTCAATACATTTCGATGCAGATCCTCAAGAGTTAAACCAACTCTTTCAAGATGGATTTTTCAATTGGATTGGACAAGGGGTAGTCCAACCTAGACCAAAGAGGCCTCCCTTCCAACCCCATCATGTCCCTGGTATCCCTGTGCCCCCTCATGTTTCGTTGCAACCTGAAGTTCCTAAGAATGACGAATGGTAGGAGATTGTTCACCCATCAGTCTCCCAACATTGTGGCTGGCCAAATTTGTATCTACTTGCTCCTCCTCCACCTGTTAACTCAAATGTCTAGATTTCCCCTGCACACTCACCTGTACAGTCCTCCCACACAAGAAAAATACTCAAAACCGAAGCCCGCCACATGCATGACAAAGGAAAAGCTGATGTTGCCCCCTCCTCTCCCTCAAGTGATTCAGCCAAATATGTATCATCTTGTATGCACTTGAGAGATGATTGTTCCCATGTCATTAGTGAGATCAAGCCTCAAGGTTCCACACAGCCTAAGGCCAACTCGGGGAATTCAAAAGGTTATAGAAACAACAAAGGAAAAATTGCCTCTCAAAGTGGAAAATACGGTTTTTAATTATGTTTTATTAATTTTTTATTGAGGACAGTGGACTGCTAAATGTTTTGGACAGCAAACTATTTTTGGATATTTTGGATATTATATGTTTAGATATAATTTGAAATATCATTTGATATTAAATTTTCAAATTATGAGAACGATTATGGGATCCACAAGGAGGGATGTGTTTGATTGATTGACTAGTTATCTTTATTTTTGTTAAAAACTTAAAGGGAGTCACAATGGGGTCCCACCTAGTAGTTATTATTTATTAAAAGACCCTTATTATTATTATTATTATTATATTAACTCTTCCCCTAAACTAAAAATTAGTTGAGTTTAGTTAAACTAAATGAGGTAGTTGAACTACTTCAACTAATTTGGAATGCATAAAAGAAAAATGAGAAGGAAGAACAAAGGGGAGAATAGAAGGAGAAAGAATACTAAAGTTTTCTCTTGAGTTTTTTTTAGATAGTTCAGTTTACATCCATTCTTCAATTCATTAAAAGCCTAATTATATTTTATAACAGTAGGGTCCTATTGTAGACAGCAAGGTTAAAGGCTAAACCATATCATTCAGATGCTTGTTTCAGAGGTGTTGATCTATCTTTGATAGTTTGTGTAGACTTGTTTGTTTATGAATTAGATTTCATGACTGATAAAGGATATTGTACAGAGTCAAGTGGGCATCAATCAGTGGCAAATTGATCCAGATTTTAAAGTTTAGTTTTTACTTCCTATCATAGTCATTTTGTATGGTTTTCATCGAGGATGTCTAATTTTGACTTTGGACCAAACTCCCTCAGGGATTTTTGTAAAGAGAACGATTCTTTTGATTTCTTGGAATGAAATAAGTGATTGCTATTCTATCTCATTTGTGTTAATATGTGACTTGGTATTTTTTCTTTTGTCTCCACATTTACTTTTGCATCTATTATATTCAGAAAATTTTATAAAAATGTTGAATTTTATAGCAATCTTTTATTTTAAAAAATCAACCTAAGCCCTTGTAACTAATACTTGTGGGTTGGGAAACAATTTTTAAGGCTATAAACATAGGGTGATATTCCTGGCTATCTTGCCTTATCCAAGTAAGATTCTAAAATTATTGAGTAAGATAAATTCATATATTTTCCTCAACAAGTAATACACAATTTCTATTAATGAGTGAAATGTACAGAACTGTAAAATTACAGAGTGAAAGACTCGCTAGAATAGTGGCAGCTTTTCTCTGAGAAGAGATGTGATGGGTATGCTCATTTGCAAGAATATGATTGTTACAATGAGGATCCAAAGGCATTTTTACATAAATAAAATCCAAAACCCTAACCCTGGAAGATGAAAATCCAATAGTTTTATGGACCCTTTTTTGGGTAGTTTGGTGTATCAACTTCCTGGGGCATAACTTTGGCATACGATCTTTGTTTGGGGCGCACGATAGCTCGTTGGAAAGGTATCGATGAGGAGCTTAATTTTGGTGGCTCAATCAGAGCCCTTTGTTCTTTTTAAGGTGCGTGATCGTGAAAAAACATTGTTTATTCCCTCAAAATGGCCCTCGAAGTTTAGGAACCAAAAAGATGCTAAAAATAGTAAATTGCCAAAGAACTATTTTGATCCAGTTGGAATAGGTGGGTGGCCACCGATATCCACCTGGATCAATCCTCCCTCCTTAGGAAACAATTTTCTCCATTGTGTTGAGTTCCCAGGGGAGAGGGGAAAGAGTTTGTTGAATCTGAATCTTTGTGAGTTGTTTTCCTTGTTGGAGAAGTTGTGTTGCTTAGCTTGTTGAAGTTTATCATGAACATGTTGTTGGTGGGGTTGAATCTATTCAACCAACCTATTATATACTGGCTTGACTGGAAAATGTGTAGTTACCATTGTAGGTGAAGAAACAATATCTTCTTTCTCTTCTGCAATCTGCTTCTGTTGGATAGAAATCTCTTGGGCCAAGGTTGCAAGTGGTTGCATTTTCCTTCTGTTCACCTTTTGAACAGATTGTGAAGGGGATGAATTTTGCAGTGTGAGATATTACCTTGTGGCACTATTTTGGTGGGAAAGTAGTTGGAACTAGCTCTGGTATCATGTAGAGATGACCCCCTAGAGTAACAACGACACTATGGGGTTGAGACTCTTAAATAACATGGCACTTCCACATATATGGTTGGCCCAAAAGAACATCACAGACATCCAGCAAGGAAACATCACATAGTAACACATACTTGAAGGGTTGGATGTCGTATGACAATCGACACTATTGGCTGACACGGAGATATGATCCTTGGAGAAGCCAGGCGATGTTGTGTGGTTGTAGGTGTGGTGTTGTTGTTGGATCATGTTGTCATTGATGCCAATGGATTGATTGATTGATGTCAAATGATTGATTGATGTCAAAGGATTGATTGATTGATAATTGATGAACAATGTTTATGCACGGTCCTTGATGAGAATGATAGATGTCAAAGTGGAAACCAATTGATAAAGATGGATCATTGATATAATGCAGAGATGAAGATGGATCAATGAGTTGTCATTGATACATGATGATGCATAGTTTGTTTGATGAAAATATGACTCATTATTGTCTTATCATGATTGATAAGGTGCAAAAATGTATGAAATCCAAAGTGGTCCCCTTATGGTGAAATCCCTCATGAAAAGATGCTTTGCGGATTGAGTTATCCTAGAAGAATGGTTGGAGGACCCATGCTTGTATGTGGAATAATGAGATGAAGATCAATGAAGTTGTTAGTGAAACTATCCTAGATGGATAGTGCTTATCATGTCATTTTCGGTGGTATGTGGAATGTCACATAACTCCTCACGGTTTGAGAGTTATGGCCTTATGAAGTTGGAGGACCCCCATATGAAGGCTTGAAGCCCCCATGGTCAAAGAAGTCAAAGTGACCTAAATCAAGAAAGATTATTTAAATGATAAAGTGAGATGAAAAAATCAAGAAGGAATATTTAAATGATAAAATATTGGAGAACTTTCTATTTATGGAAAGTGGTTAACCCTAAAATAAGGAAAATAGGTTAAGTAACCTAGAAATGGGTTAAGTGACCTAGAGGATGAAGGTATAAATAAGATAGCTATGGAATCTTGCTAAATATAATTTTTATGGATCAATGGAGAGCTTCTTATGAGATTATCTTGTGGAGTATCGATGGAGAGCTTCTTTTGAGAGCATCTTTGGTGTGGATCTCTTGAGCATGATTGAAGATCTATTATGAGGAAGAAAGTGAGAGGAGGATCTCATGGACGCATCAAAGTTTCGGCAATGTCAGAGATCTTGACGGAAAAAGTCTCGGAGCTTCAGAAACCTTAGTTTCTGAGGTATACGTGGGTTGTAATGGGCTAGGGAGCGTACACACACAGGTTGTATGAGGACAGGATGCGTACAGTGGATGGAATGATGAAGACCTGTGTTTGAGTTGGTGCCAAGCTCTTGGATGATGAAGCAGGTTCCAGATCTTCATTCTATGGGCTCAGATCTATCACTGAGACACTGGTATGGTTACATTATTATCTTGATGGATACTATTGTTTGATGTGTTGTGAATGCTTAGGGAATTCCTAGTATGGCCTCTATGATATGGTTCAGTTTGGATGATTTGATTGATGGAGTGAGCAATACTCTTTGGATTCATTGGTGACATGATTGCTATGGTATACTAGTTGTTTATACATGTTTGAGATAACATTCATATTGATTTATTGTGGAGCATGAGCAAGCTATTGGAGATCTTGGAGATGTTGTGATTGGTTGGTGGTCAGATTGGACAGCTAGAGACAGAAGAGAATGATATATTGATTGCAGAGAATCTGAGTTGATCTTGAAGGACAACCCCTAACAGCTCTGAAGGTATACTAAAGTTGTTGTATACACTGGCCGAATGCATATGCTGGCTGTAGTGATCCAGGGCACATACACACGCTGGTTGCACTACTGACAGGTCGCGTACTTGTTGACAGATTGATTTTTGTTGAGGATTGTTGCCTCATCTCAGTTGGTGTTGAGGGTGTAAGTTGAGTCTTGCATTATATAGTTGGTGCTCTTGTAGAGTTGTACTCTATTCAGTTGTTGTTGATAAACCACTGGATTGTTGTCCATAATAAAAACAAAAATTGTACATACATCTTGTGTTCTTTCTGTTCCTTGTGGTGATGACTTGTTGATGATATATTGTTGATATATGTTGTTGATATATGTTCACATCTAACCGGTTATAAATGACAGCAATGGTTAATGAATAAATGTTAAATGTTAACTAAGGAGTTTTGTGAAAAAGGGAAGTTTTGGAAAAAGAGCCCCACACCCATTCACCCCCCCTCTAAGTGTGGTAGGTGTGTCCAACAGTTGTCAATAATCCCAATTGTTTAACAAACTATGTTGAGAGGATGCTCTTTTGGCTTCTTCTATCAACAATAAAATGTAGTGGGGCCCCCTTCACCCACATATGTGAATGAAAAAGGAAATCCCCCTCTTTGGGATATGCTAGTTCTTCTGGTTGAATTGTTGCGGTCGTAACAGTAGCAGTGGCGTCTGCGTCGATGATCTATTTTTTCTCATTATTTTCTTAATCATATTATGAATCAGGGTTCGGCTCCTTTTCTTTGATTTCATCCACCAATGATTGTTTTGAGTGACATTCATCATTGTTGTGTCAAAGGATTTTGTGGAAATCGCACCACTTTCCAGTGTCCTTCTTCGTCTTTCTGTGACCCTTCTTTTCCTGTGGCTTGGATTGGTTTTTGGGAGGTTGTTTTTTAGGGTCGTCTTTATCATACTTTGGTTGTTATACATTTGTCGACCCAAACTCCCATTTGTTTTGGTGCCTAAACTTATGCTCAATTTTGAAATCATTCGATAGGCAGCTCCCAGTGATGAGATGTACAGGAAATCCATTTTGGTTTGGATGTACCTATCTAGATCCCTGTTGTATTTTAGAACCAGATGTCGCTCAGAGTCTTTGATACCCATCTTGGTGAGCAAGGTATGGAAATTAATTGGATAGTTTGGTGCATCAACTTCTCAGGGACGTAACTTTGGCATACAATCTCCATTTGGGGTGTACAATAGCTCATTGGAAAGGTATCAACAAGAAGATTCATTTTGGGGGCTCAATTAGAGCCTTCAACTATTATTGAGGTGCCTGGTCATGAAAAAGCATCGTTTAGAACCTCAAAATGGCCCTGAAAGTTTAGGAGCCGAAAAACTGTTAAAAATAGTAAATTTCCAAAGAAATGTTTTGACATGGTTGGAATAGTTGGGTGGCCACTAATATCCACCTAGATCAAATAAACTAGATCAAGTAGATAAACAATAGCAACTTGCCAACTATTTTCAGTAGTAAAATAGTGAGAAATCAAGCTTGAAAAAAAGAGTTTGCAACATCCCTAATGGTTGTAGAATAAGTTTGTAATAGTAGCAAGATATCCTTGACCAATWGAAATTMCCTAGTTGCTCAAGAAAGYTTAAAGCATAAGGAAAATTTTCCAACTTAGACAATTACAATATCTTGTGTTTTCACATATCCCAATGCAATGATTTTGTTTCTCCAATGCAAGAAGAKTAGTGCTTCTAACTATTGGGTTGTAGAGTCTCAAAAATTAAAKATCTAGTTGAGCTACTTCCTAGGGGGTGTAATCCCTTTTACYCCCCAAGRCAAGCTAAGCTAGCTAGGAAAAACCCTAGGAGGRTGTAAACCCTTTTACTCCTCCTAGAAATTCCTTATGCAACAAAGTATTTCAAGATAAATATAATGGACTTAGTGGAGTTGTATGCACTTATACTCCCCAAACGTTTAAGAAAATTAACCTTGAAACCAAGAAAATAAGCAATAGCAATAAAGATTCCTTATCTAGTCCAAGCATCAACAAGATAAACCTCCTTTTAACCAAGAAAACCCACCATAGAGAAAGAAATAGACCTCCACTAGAGATATCACATCATCCATCCATCCAATATCCAAAGTTAAACCATTACAAGAGAAAGTGACAAGAGATATATGTAAGAATTCCTAAGTAGGGCACAAATTTCAGCCAATAATGTATTCTCTCAAGTGAGAGAGCTATGATAAAATGAAATAGAGATGATCTCTATTTATGCAAATCCTATAAAACAAAGTTTGTCCACATTCAAAGGGAAAACCACAATATAAGGGTAACTTTTCCCTTTTTCTTTCCCCTTTTCCAAGATAACATTTTTTAATTCATAATTTGCACACAAGATAAACCCTAGAAACGTGACGTCACCCTCTTGGGGCAAGGTTTTGGACCTTTAGATCAAGTCGTTGAGTTGGAGATGAGTGCAATAGGCCTCCAAAGGCCAAAATTATTCAATCCAAGTCTCTCCTCCATGATCCAAGGGCTCCCTCCTTCAAAACATACCAATTTTCTTCAATCACCACCAAACCCTAGCCCTAGGGTGACGTCAAGCCCTAAAAGGTGATTTTTTGGCCTCCAAATGCAACTTGTTTGGCTTGTAGCGGCTAGGTGAGATCCTCCAAAGTGTCTCTTAGGCCTCCAAAATCATGTCATCATCATCCGGTGCGCATGCCCTGGTATCCACCCTGTGGGCTTCAAGCCCCGAGGAATCCCAAGCTAGGCTTTTCCTTCCATATATGTCCACCAACTAGGTCCTGCAAAGACAATGAATATGCCCTCCAAGGATCTCAAGTCAAAATAACCATGATGAGTAAATCAAATCAATAAAAGAACCATCTAAGAATGCACATCCAAACCACCTCATAAAAATAAACAAGTTCTCAAAGACCCTATGAAAATTTCTAATTTTAGGTATGGAAGGGTTGAAAAAGTGATCCAGGTGGATATCGGTGGCCAGCCACCTTTTCCAACTCGCTCAAAACAGTTTTCTGGCAATTTTGGCAACTTACTATTTTTAGCAGTTTTAACTTCTAGGGCCATTTTGAGGGCCTAAATGAAGGTTTTTCAGGATCAAGCTTCTCAGTGATAGTCGAAGACATCATCGAGCCCCCAAAATGAATCTCCTCGACGATACCTTTCCAACGGGCTATTGTGCACCTAAAACAGAGATCGTATGCAAAAGTTACGACCCCGGGAAGTTGATGTATTGACTTACCCAAACGGGGCCCACATGACTTTTGGTGCTTCATCTCCTAGGGTTAGGTTTTTGGATGTCTGGCGTTTTTTGACATTCCTATTTATTATAAAAAGGCCTTCAAAGCCTCATTTTAATCATCTTCTAGCAAATGCAATTAGACGTCACATCTCTTCTCAGAGATAAGTTGCCACCATTCTAGCGAGTCTTTCACCCTGTATTTTTATAATCTCTGTACATTTCCTTCATTAATAGAAATCGTGTATTACTGCATCTTTGTTTTTATGGTTGCATATCTGATACATTTATGTTATATTATTGGATATCCATNACTCCCCAAACGTTTAAGAAAATTAACCTTGAAACCAAGAAAATAAGCAATAGCAATAAAGATTCCTTATCTAGTCCAAGCATCAACAAGATAAACCTCCTTTTAACCAAGAAAATCCACCATAGAGAAAGAAATAGACCTCCAATAGAGATAGCACATCATCCATCCATCCAATATCCAAATTTAAACCATTACAAGAGAAAGTGACAAGAGATATATGTAAAAATTCCTAAGTAGGGCACAAATTTCAGCCAATAATGTATTCTCTCAAGTGAGAGAGTTATGATAAAATGAAATAGAGATGATCTCTATTTATGCAAATCCTATAAAACAAAGTTTGTCCACATTCAAAGGGAAAACCACAATATAAGGGTAACTTTTCCCTTTTTCTTTCCCCTTTTCCAAGATAACATTTTTTAATTCATAATTTGCACACAAGATAAACCCTAGAAACGTGACGTCACCCTCTTGGGGCAAGGTTTTGGAACTTTAGGTCAAGTCGTTGAGTTGGAGATGAGTGCACTAGGCCTCCAAAGGCCAAAATTCTTCAATCCAAGTCTCTCCTCCATGATCCAAGGGCTCCCTCCTTCAAAACATACCAAGTTTCTTCAATCACCACCAAACCCTAGCCCTAGGGTGACGTCAAGCCCTAAAAGGTGATTTTTTGGCCTCCAAATGCAACTTGTTTGGCTTGTAGGGGCTAGGTGAGATCCTCCAAAGTGTCTCTTAGGCCTCCAAAAGCATGTCATCATCATCCGGTGTGCATGCCCTGGTATCCAACCTGTGGGCTTCAAGCCCCGAGGAAGCCCAAGCTAGGCTTTTCCTTCCATATATGTCCACCAACTAGGTCCTGCAAAGACAATGAATATGCCCTCCAAGGATCTCAAGTCAAAATAACCATGATGAGTAAATCAAATCAATAGAACCATCTAAGAATGCACATCCAAACCACCTCATAAAAATAAACAAGTTCTCAAAGACCCTATGAAATTTTCTAATTTTAGGTATGGAAGGGTTGAAAAAGTGATCCAGGTGGATATCGGTGGCCAGCCACCTTTTCCAACTCACTCAAAACAGTTTTCTGGCAATTTTGGCAACTTACTATTTTTAGCAGTTTTAACTTCTAGGGCCATTTTGAGGGCCTAAATGAAGGTTTTTCAGGATCAAGCTTCTCGGTGATAGTTAGAGACATCATCGAGCCCCCAAAATGAATCTCCTCGACGATACCTTTCCAACGGGCTATTGTGCACCTAAAACAGAGATCGTATGCAAACGTTACGACCCCGGGAAGTTGATGTACTGACTTACCCAAACGGGGCCCACATGACTTTTGGTGCTTCATCTCCTAGGGTTAGGTTTTTGGATGTCTGAGGTTTTTTGACATTCCTATTTATTATAAAAAGGCCTTCAAAGCCTCATTTTAATCATCTTCTTGCAAATGCAATTAGACGTCACATCTCTTCTCAGAGATAAGCTGCCACCATTCTAGCGAGTCTTTCACTCTGTATTTTTATAATCTCTGTACATTTCCTTCATTAATAGAAATCGTGTATTACTGCATCTTTGTTTTTATGGTTGCATATCTGATACATTTATGTTATATTATTGGATATCCATGATATCTCTATGCATTTCTGTGTTATATCTCCGCTCTCATTTCGTGTCGAAAATAATTTGTATCACAAAGAGACATGTTAGGGGAATCGTTCCTCAACTCAAGGAGTGTTTCCCAAGTGGAACCCTCTCTAGGTCATGTGGAGAAGGTGAAATGGATGGGGGCAATACTTTTGGGTATGGGGTTCATGACATAAAAGGGATCATAGTTTCTCATTTATGGGTGCCTTTGTAAAGGGTGTGTTGCACCTTTGTTTTAAATGCAAGCTTTTTCCAAGGCCATTTATTGTATTTTGTTCTTTTAAGATGTTTCTAGGTTGAAGCCAAGGTGGGGCTTCTACCTAAGAATGAAAAATAGTTCCCACCTTGANGCTCTTTTGGCTTCTTCTATCAACAATAAAATGTAGTGGGGCCCCCTTCACCCACATATGTGAATGAAAAAGGAAATCCCCCTCTTTGGGATATGCTAGTTCTTCTGGTTGAATTGTTGCGGTCGTAACAGTAGCAGTGGCGTCTGCGTCGATGATCTATTTTTTCTCATTATTTTCTTAATCATATTATGAATCAGGGTTCGGCTCCTTTTCTTTGATTTCATCCACCAATGATTGTTTTGAGTGACATTCATCATTGTTGTGTCAAAGGATTTTGTGGAAATCGCACCACTTTCCAGTGTCCTTCTTCGTCTTTCTGTGACCCTTCTTTTCCTGTGGCTTGGATTGGTTTTTGGGAGGTTGTTTTTTAGGGTCGTCTTTATCATACTTTGGTTGTTATACATTTGTCGACCCAAACTCCCATTTGTTTTGGTGCCTAAACTTATGCTCAATTTTGAAATCATTCGATAGGCAGCTCCCAGTGATGAGATGTACAGGAAATCCATTTTGGTTTGGATGTACCTATCTAGATCCCTGTTGTATTTTAGAACCAGATGTCGCTCAGAGTCTTTGATACCCATCTTGGTGAGCAAGGTATGGAAATTAATTGGATAGTTTGGTGCATCAACTTCTCAGGGACGTAACTTTGGCATACAATCTCCATTTGGGGTGTACAATAGCTCATTGGAAAGGTATCAACAAGAAGATTCATTTTGGGGGCTCAATTAGAGCCTTCAACTATTATTGAGGTGCCTGGTCATGAAAAAGCATCGTTTAGAACCTCAAAATGGCCCTGAAAGTTTAGGAGCCGAAAAACTGTTAAAAATAGTAAATTTCCAAAGAAATGTTTTGACATGGTTGGAATAGTTGGGTGGCCACTAATATCCACCTAGATCAAATAAACTAGATCAAGTAGATAAACAATAGCAACTTGCCAACTATTTTCAGTAGTAAAATAGTGAGAAATCAAGCTTGAAAAAAAGAGTTTGCAACATCCCTAATGGTTGTAGAATAAGTTTGTAATAGTAGCAAGATATCCTTGACCAATTGAAATTCCCTAGTTGCTCAAGAAAGTTTAAAGCATAAGGAAAATTTTCCAACTTAGACAATTACAATATCTTGTGTTTTCACATATCCCAATGCAATGATTTTGTTTCTCCAATGCAAGAAGATTAGTGCTTCTAACTATTGGGTTGTAGAGTCTCAAAAATTAAATATCTAGTTGAGCTACTTCCTAGGGGGTGTAATCCCTTTTACTCCCCAAGGCAAGCTAAGCTAGCTAGGAAAAACCCTAGGAGGGTGTAAACCCTTTTACTCCTCCTAGGAATTCATTATGCAACAAAGTATTTCAAGATAAATATAATGGAATTAGTGGAGTTGTATGCGCTTATACTCCCCAAAATATTAAGAAAATTAACCTTGAAATCGAGAAAATAAGCAATAGCAATAAAGATTCTTTATCTAGTCCAAGCATCAACAAGATAAACCTCCTTTTAACCAAGAAAATCCACCATAGAGCAAGAAATAGACCTCCACTAGAGATATCACATCATCCATCCATCCAATATCCAAAGTTAAACCATTACAAGAGAAAGTGACAAGAGATATATGTAAAAATTCCTAAGTAGGGCTCAAATTTCAGCCAATAATGTATTCTCTCAAGTGAGAGAGCTATGATAAAATGAAATAGAGATGATCTCTATTTATACAAATCCTATAAAACAAAGTTTGTCCACATTCAAAGGGAAAACCACAATATAAGGGTAACTTTTCCCTTTTTCTTTCCCCTTTTCCAAGATAACATTTTTTAATTCATAATTTGCACACAAGACAAACCCTAGAAACATGACGTCGCCCTCTTGGGGCAAGGTTTTGGCACTTTAGATCAAGTCATTGAGTTGGAGATGAGTGCACTAGGCCTCCAAAGGCCAAATTTCTTCAATCCAAGTCTCTCCTCCATGATCCAAGGGCTCCCTCCTTCAAAACGTGCCAAGTTTCTTCAATCACCACCAAACCCTAGCCCTAGGGTGACGTCAAGCCCAAAAAGGTGATTTTTTGGCCTCCAAATGCAATTTGTTTATCTTGTAGGGGATAGGTGAGATCCTCCAAAGTGTCTCTTAGGCCTCCAAAAGCATGTCATCATCATCCGGTGTGCAGGCCCTGGTATCCAACCTGTGGGCTTCAAGCCCCGAGGAAGCCTAAGCTAAGCTTGTCCTTCCATATATGTCCACCAACTAGGTCCTGCAAAGACAATGAATACGCCCTCCAAGGATCTCAAGTCAAAATAATCATGATGATTAAATCAAATCAATAAAAGAACCATCTAAGAATGCACATCCAAACCACCTCATAAAAATAAACAAGTGCTCAAAGACCCTATGAAAATTTCTAATTTTAGGTATGGAAGGGTTGAAAAAGTGATCCAGGTGGATATCGGTGGCCACCCACCTTTTCCAACTCGCTCAAAATAGTTTTCTGGCAATTTTGGCAACTTACTATTTTTAGCAGTTTTAACTTCTCGGGCCATTTTGAGGGCCTAAATGAAGGTTTTTCAGGATCAAGATTCTCAATGATAGTCAAAGGCATCATTGAGCCCCCAAAATGAATCTCCTTGACGACACCTTTCCAACAGGCTATCGTGCGCCTAAAACAGAGATCGTATGCAAAAGTTACGACCCTGGGAAGTTGATGTACCGACTTACCCAAATGGGGCCCACATGAATTTTGGTGCTTCATCTCCTAGGGTTAGGTTTTTGGATGTCTGGAGTTTTTGACATTCCTATTTATTGTAAAAAGGCCTTCAAAGCCTCATTTCAATCATCTTCTTGCAAATGCAATTAGACATCACATCTCTTCTCAAAGATAAGCTGCCACCATTCTAGCGAGTCTTTCACTCTGTATTTTTATAGTCTCTGTACATTTATTTCATTAATAGAAATCATGTATTACTACATCTCTATTTTTATGGTTTCATATCTGATACATTTATGTTATATTATTGGATATCCGCGATATATCTATGCATTTCTTTGTTATATCTCCACTCTCATTTCGTGTCGAAAATAATCTGTATCACAAAGCGACCTATTAAAGGAATCGTTCCTTAACTCAAGGAGTGTTTCCCAAGTGGACCCCTCTCTAGGTCATGTGGAGAAGGTGAAAGGGATGGGGGAAATACTTTTTTGCATGGGGTTCATGACATAAAAGGGATCATAGTTTCTCATTTATAGGTGCCTTTGTAAAGGGTGTGTTGCACCTTTGTTTTCAATGCAACCTTTTTCCAAGGCCATTTATTGTCTTTTGTTCTTTTAAGATGTTTCCAGGTTGAAGCCAAGGTGGGGCTTCTACCTAAGCATGAAAAATAGTTCCCACCTTGACTCTACCCTGGTCACATAATTCTTCCCCAAGTTGAATAAAATGTGTGGTGCTTCTACCTAAGCATGAAAAACATTTCCCACACATGTTCCACCTTGGTTCACATTTTGTCTTAGTTATTTTCACGGCCCATCAGTTTCTTATGAGATATATTTCATTGTCCTTGGGATCTTTAGGCGAGCATATAGAAGTTTCATGATTGGATTTCATCTTTTTCCAACTACAAGCCTATAATCCTTCATCCCCTTCTTCCCATGAAAAGAGGAACAATCCCTTCTTGGGTCACTACACCCGAAAATCCCAAAAGATGAGGAGATGAGGGGATGAAGTGTGGAAAGTGGAAAGTATGGTAGAGAATGGTATGATGACATGTTAAGAGGACCTCCCAGTAGTAAACCTATCCCAAAGGATGACCACTTACTAGAGCACAAAGACAACCACCAAGGTGAAACAAGGAAAAGAGCATAATTTCCAAGCAGACATTACATAATCAAAAGCATTTTTAAATGCAACAAACTCAAATGCCTAAAATATTGAAATGATACTCACCATAATACCTTACTTGTAACTCATGGAGAAAGACCCAATGTCTTATGGAATCTAGTTGATGTGGTGGATATCCTCATGATGAACCTAATATATGTGGTGGTGAAGCAGGCCTCTATCTGTGCAAGTGGACACTGTTGGTCAAGTTGTCTCTCAGTACTCCATGTTTGCAACCTGGACCTCAAGACATCATCTCCTTAATTATTCCTAGGAAATGGGGATAATAGAGCACAACCATGCTTCGGTGTTTAATGTACAATAAAAATATAAACAACATGGACAACAAGAGGCTCCCCAAAATTTCTTCAAACCCTAACCAAACCACCAACGTGTCATGTCCCCATTTTTGGATTCCCCTATTTGGAAGTGGAAATGACTCTTGTGGCTCTTCAGTAAAGAAAAAGGAAGACAAAAGGGGTTATTTATTGACACTTAGTAAGGATATGTAATGTATTTAAATTGACATTAGGGAAATAAGTAACTTTAGATTAATAAGTTACTTAACCATTATTAAAGTGACTTTTAATCTTAAAGTGAAAATTAGAGGGAAAATAAGGTTAGGGTTTGATTTAGTCGAAAAGAGGAAAGTTCTAGAAGTTATATTTGATTTAGCCAAAAAAAGGAAATTTATAGAAGGTAGGGAAGAAGGATAAAAGGAGGGGTAGCTCTTCACTTGGACATTATGATTTGATCTCTCATTTTGGAAGTTCTCTTGGAGCCATTGTTTCTATGGTTTAGAAAAACCCTTCCATTATTGGTTTGGTTTTGGTGGTGCAATATCCACCCTAGCTAGACAAGAAGGGAATCCACCTAGGATTTCCATTGGAGCCTAGACAAGAGGGGAATCCATCCAGGATTTCCATTGGAGCTTCATATGAGTTTGTTTCAATTTGGAGGTGTATCTACTTAAACAGGGGATTGGCGGAACTTTACGGAGGAGGTCATACTCTGATTTTGCAAGTGCTTGGAGGGTTTTAGAAAACTGTGTCTAGATTCATCTCCACAGTTTGAGTATAGGGTTTCCTGCAAGGCCCTTCCTAGTTTTCTATCCTAGTCAGATGAGGCCCCGCTAAAGGTCGAGTTGTGTCCCAAGAGGCCCTCTATGACTTGATTTGCCGAGTTTTTTCGAGTACGAGAGGCCGAATTATTGCAGTAGGTGTTGTTGGATTGGCTCACCATCGTCTCCAGCAAAGGTTTATATGGTTATTGCATCATTCTTAGAAGGGGATTGGAGATTTNGCTCTTTTGGCTTCTTCTATCAACAATAAAATGTAGTGGGGCCCCCTTCACCCACATATGTGAATGAAAAAGGAAATCCCCCTCTTTGGGATATGCTAGTTCTTCTGGTTGAATTGTTGCGGTCGTAACAGTAGCAGTGGCGTCTGCGTCGATGATCTATTTTTTCTCATTATTTTCTTAATCATATTATGAATCAGGGTTCGGCTCCTTTTCTTTGATTTCATCCACCAATGATTGTTTTGAGTGACATTCATCATTGTTGTGTCAAAGGATTTTGTGGAAATCGCACCACTTTCCAGTGTCCTTCTTCGTCTTTCTGTGACCCTTCTTTTCCTGTGGCTTGGATTGGTTTTTGGGAGGTTGTTTTTTAGGGTCGTCTTTATCATACTTTGGTTGTTATACATTTGTCGACCCAAACTCCCATTTGTTTTGGTGCCTAAACTTATGCTCAATTTTGAAATCATTCGATAGGCAGCTCCCAGTGATGAGATGTACAGGAAATCCATTTTGGTTTGGATGTACCTATCTAGATCCCTGTTGTATTTTAGAACCAGATGTCGCTCAGAGTCTTTGATACCCATCTTGGTGAGCAAGGTATGGAAATTAATTGGATAGTTTGGTGCATCAACTTCTCAGGGACGTAACTTTGGCATACAATCTCCATTTGGGGTGTACAATAGCTCATTGGAAAGGTATCAACAAGAAGATTCATTTTGGGGGCTCAATTAGAGCCTTCAACTATTATTGAGGTGCCTGGTCATGAAAAAGCATCGTTTAGAACCTCAAAATGGCCCTGAAAGTTTAGGAGCCGAAAAACTGTTAAAAATAGTAAATTTCCAAAGAAATGTTTTGACATGGTTGGAATAGTTGGGTGGCCACTAATATCCACCTAGATCAAATAAACTAGATCAAGTAGATAAACAATAGCAACTTGCCAACTATTTTCAGTAGTAAAATAGTGAGAAATCAAGCTTGAAAAAAAGAGTTTGCAACATCCCTAATGGTTGTAGAATAAGTTTGTAATAGTAGCAAGATATCCTTGACCAATAGAAATTCACTAGTTCCTCAAGAAAGTTTAAAGCATAAGGAAAATTTTCCAACTTAGACAATTACAATATCTTGTGTTTTCACATATCCGAATGCAATGATTTTGTTTCTCCAATGCAAGAAGATTAGTTCTTCTAACTATTGGGTTGTAAAGTCTCAAAAATTAAATATCTAGTTGAGCTACTTCCTAGGGGATGTAATCCCTTTTACTCCCCAAGGCAAGCTAAGCTAGCTAGGAAAAACCCTAGGAGGGTGTAAACCCTTTTACTCCTCCTAGGAATTCATTATGCAACAAATTATTTCAAGATAAATATAATGGACTTAGTGGAGTTGTATGCACTTATACTCCCCAAAAGTTTAAGAAAATTAACCTTGAAATCGAGAAAATAAGCAATAGCAATAAATATTCTTTATCTAGTCCAAGCATCAACAAGATAAACCTCCTTTTAACCAAGAAAATCCACCATAGAGAAAGAAATAGACCTCCACTAGAGATAGCACATCATCCATCCATCCAATATCCAAAGTTAAACCATTACAAGAGAAAGTGACATGAGATATATGTAAAAATTCCTAAGTAGGGCACAAATTTCAGCCAATAATGTATTCTCTCAAGTGAGAGAGCTACGATAAAATGAAATAGAGATGATCTCTATTTATACAAATCCTATAAAACAAAGTTTGTCCACATTCAAAGGGAAAACCACAATATAAGGGTAACTTTTCCCTTTTTCTTTCCCCTTTTCCAAGATAACATTTTTTAATTCATAATTTGCACACAAGACAAACCCTAGAAACATGATGTCACCCTCTTGGGGAAAGGTTTTGGCACTTTAGGTCAAGTCATTGAGTTGGAGATGAGTGCACTAGGCCTCCAAAGGCCAAATTTCTTCAATCCAAGTCTCTCCTCCATGATCCAAGGGCTCCCTCCTTCAAACCATGTCAAGTTTCTTCAATCACCACCAAACCCTAGCCCTAGGGTGACGTCAAGCCCTAAAAGGTGATTTTTTGGCCTCCAAATGCAATTTGTTTATCTTGTAGGGGCTAGGTGAGATCCTCCAAAGTGTCTCTTAGGCCTCCAAAAGGATGTCATCATCATCCGGTGTGCAGGCCCTGGTATCCAACCTGTGGGCTTCAAGCCCCGAGGAAGCTTAAGCTAAGCTTGTCCTTCCATATATGTCCACCAACTAGGTCCTGCAAAGACAATGAATACGCCCTCCAAGGATCTTAAGTCAAAATAATCATGATGATTAAATTAAATCAATAAAAGAACCATCTAAGAATGCACATCCAAACCACCTCATAAAAATAAACAAGTGCTCAAAGACCCTATGAAAATTTCTAATTTTAGGTATGGAAGGGTTGAAAAAGTGATCCAGGTGGATATCAGTGGCCACCCACCTTTTTGAACTCACTCAAAATAGTTTTCTGGCAATTTTGGCAACTTACTATTTTAGCAGTTTTAACTTCTCGAGCCATTTTGAGGGCCTAAATGAAGGTTTTTCAGGATCAAGATTCTCAATGATAGTCAAAGGCATCATTGAGCCCCCAAAATCAATCTCCTCGGCGACACCTTTCCAACGGGCTATCGTGCGCCTAAAACAGAGATCGTGTGCAAAAGTTACGACCCTGGGAAGTTGATGTACCGACTTACCCAAATGGGGCCCACATGAATTTTGGTGCTTCATCTCCTAGGGTTAGGTTTTTGGATGTCTGGGGTTTTTGACATTCCTATTTATTGTAAAAAAGCCTTCAAAGCCTCATTTCAATCATCTTCTTGCAAATGCAATTAGACGTCACATCTCTTCTCAGAGATAAGCTGCCACCATTCTAGCGAGTCTTTCACTCTGTATTTTTATAGTCTCTGTACATTTATTTCATTAATAGAAATTGTGTATTACTGCATCTCTATTTTTATGGTTGCATATCTGATACATTTATGTTATATTATTGGATATCCGCGATATATCTGTGCATTTCTTTGTTATATCTCCACTCTCATTTCGTGTCGAAAAAAATATGTATCACAAAGCGACCTATTAAAGGAATCGTTCCTTAACTCAAGGAGTGTTTCCCAAGTGGAACCCTCTCTAGGCCATGTGGAGAAGGTGAAAGGGATGGGGGAAATACTTTTGGGCATGGGGTTCATGACATAAAAGGGATCATAGTTTCTCATTTATGGGTGCCTTTGTAAAGGGTGTGTTGCACCTTTGTTTTCAATGCAACCTTTTTCCAAGGCCATTTATTGTCTTTTGTTCTTTTAAGATGTTTCCAGGTTGAAGCCAAGGTGGGGCTTCTACCTAAGCATGAAAAATAGTTCCCACCTTGACTCTACCCTGGTCACATAATTCTTCCCCAAGTTGAATAAAATGTGTGGTGCTTCTACCTAAGCATGAAAAACATTTCCCACACATGTTCCACCTTGGTTCACATTTTGTCTTAGTTATTTTCACGGCCCATCAGTTTCTTATGAGATATATTTCATTGTCCTTGGGATCTTTAGGCGAGCATATAGAAGTTTCATGATTGGATTTCATCTTTTTCCAACTACAAGCCTATAATCCTTCATCCCCTTCTTCCCATGAAAAGAGGAACAATCCCTTCTTGGGTCACTACACCCGAAAATCCCAAAAGATGAGGAGATGAGGGGATGAAGTGTGGAAAGTGGAAAGTATGGTAGAGAATGGTATGATGACATGTTAAGAGGACCTCCCAGTAGTAAACCTATCCCAAAGGATGACCACTTACTAGAGCACAAAGACAACCACCAAGGTGAAACAAGGAAAAGAGCATAATTTCCAAGCAGACATTACATAATCAAAAGCATTTTTAAATGCAACAAACTCAAATGCCTAAAATATTGAAATGATACTCACCATAATACCTTACTTGTAACTCATGGAGAAAGACCCAATGTCTTATGGAATCTAGTTGATGTGGTGGATATCCTCATGATGAACCTAATATATGTGGTGGTGAAGCAGGCCTCTATCTGTGCAAGTGGACACTGTTGGTCAAGTTGTCTCTCAGTACTCCATGTTTGCAACCTGGACCTCAAGACATCATCTCCTTAATTATTCCTAGGAAATGGGGATAATAGAGCACAACCATGCTTCGGTGTTTAATGTACAATAAAAATATAAACAACATGGACAACAAGAGGCTCCCCAAAATTTCTTCAAACCCTAACCAAACCACCAACGTGTCATGTCCCCATTTTTGGATTCCCCTATTTGGAAGTGGAAATGACTCTTGTGGCTCTTCAGTAAAGAAAAAGGAAGACAAAAGGGGTTATTTATTGACACTTAGTAAGGATATGTAATGTATTTAAATTGACATTAGGGAAATAAGTAACTTTAGATTAATAAGTTACTTAACCATTATTAAAGTGACTTTTAATCTTAAAGTGAAAATTAGAGGGAAAATAAGGTTAGGGTTTGATTTAGTCGAAAAGAGGAAAGTTCTAGAAGTTATATTTGATTTAGCCAAAAAAAGGAAATTTATAGAAGGTAGGGAAGAAGGATAAAAGGAGGGGTAGCTCTTCACTTGGACATTATGATTTGATCTCTCATTTTGGAAGTTCTCTTGGAGCCATTGTTTCTATGGTTTAGAAAAACCCTTCCATTATTGGTTTGGTTTTGGTGGTGCAATATCCACCCTAGCTAGACAAGAAGGGAATCCACCTAGGATTTCCATTGGAGCCTAGACAAGAGGGGAATCCATCCAGGATTTCCATTGGAGCTTCATATGAGTTTGTTTCAATTTGGAGGTGTATCTACTTAAACAGGGGATTGGCGGAACTTTACGGAGGAGGTCATACTCTGATTTTGCAAGTGCTTGGAGGGTTTTAGAAAACTGTGTCTAGATTCATCTCCACAGTTTGAGTATAGGGTTTCCTGCAAGGCCCTTCCTAGTTTTCTATCCTAGTCAGATGAGGCCCCGCTAAAGGTCGAGTTGTGTCCCAAGAGGCCCTCTATGACTTGATTTGCCGAGTTTTTTCGAGTACGAGAGGCCGAATTATTGCAGTAGGTGTTGTTGGATTGGCTCACCATCGTCTCCAGCAAAGGTTTATATGGTTATTGCATCATTCTTAGAAGGGGATTGGAGATTT
>JZKD02S1738348.1:679106-689374 GCA_000966675.3 Picea glauca | reverse complement strand
GAGGAGGTAGGGGAAAAGGAGATAGGAGGGGGAGGATAATAGAACAACTTCCACTAGTTGAAGAAAAAAGGGGGATAAAATTGAGATCCATTACTATCTTCCAAATATCACATAAATATTCCCCAAACTATTAGAATAAATAGCAAGTTACCGACCACAAGAAGAAAGAACAATCTACTTCTTTGACTCTAATTTGGAAAGAAAAATAAAGGAATCAATGTACCTCTATTCCATATAAATATAGCTCGTGCACATGTCTTAATCAATTATTAATATAGTTTCCCACCTGGTCTGCACAAACAATGGTATTGATCATTGTATTCATATCTATAATTCACTAAAATACATTAATATGTACAAACCCATAGTACAAAACAAAATATGTCATTGTATTCATATTCTCCATTCAATAAAATATATTAACATGTACCTCCTTCACCTTTGCCTCTCTTGAACTAGACCCTCATACTCACCTCCCCTTGTCTCACCTATCTCCCCCTCTTCTTTCCACCCATATACATCCACCTTCCCTCTCCACTCACCTCCTCTCCCAACCCCTTCATCCTTCCCACCCACTCTCTCCCTCTCTCCCCCACATCAACTCCTTGGTAGCAACGTGCACACATTATTAACAACACGTGCAAGTTTTTAAGAACACATGCAAGTTCCTGTCGAGGAGTCGATGTGGTATCCTGGGTGGCGGTTTAGGTTTTTCCAATCCTATCACATCATGACCGTGTGTTCGTTATGAACACACAACCATTTTGTGCTCACCCTGTTGCTATGTTTTTGTCCATAAACTTCATGCAAGCACTATTAAATGTATATTTTTGGAAGCATGTTGATCATGAGTGAACTGTAAGTTTTTCCACTCTTTCTTTATTTTTTCCTACTATTGGATTTATTGAAAGTAATCTTGACTTGGATATGGTGGATTTGCTTTTCATAAAAAAATTGTAATACTCTCATATATGCCTTTAGATTATGAATGTATATATAATGATGAAATGGATATAAGATTGATATATGGCTTAAGTACATGATGATCATTGACTTTGTAAATATGTATATTGAAATATAAATAGATACTGGTAAAGGTTTCAAGCCAAGAAGGAAAAGAAAGTGGGATATGAGTCCGTGAGAAGGGAATAAAGGGGGATAAGATGAAAAATAATATTACTTTGTTGTTGTTCACCTTTATCCTAACATTTTTCTATGCTTATTAAATTGTTCACCAAACTTGAGAATTGGACTTCTCATGAAGGCATGTGATCTCTTGTTATCATTTAAATATAACATATGATTTTGGGCATCCAAGTTATCTTTCATTCGTTATTCCTTTGGTTTTCTCCTCTGTACTGATGCGACCATATCTTTTTTCTATCAAAGTATGTGAAAACCATGATCGATTTTATGGGTACTTACCAAGAGAAAGACAAAACTTAATTACATTTGAAATTCTTTAGTTTCTAATAGTAGATATTCCATAGATAGATTGCACTAGAGAATTGGAGGGAAAGGGATTAGGCTAAGAGATTGATTAGCAGAAATAGGGATCTTGTTCTTGATGTTCTGTAAGTTGAGGGGGAAGATATTTTGGTTGAGTGGGATTGTTGTAGTTGGAAAAGTGTAAAATGTTAGTTTTATTATTTATCAATTCTATAATTTGGAATAAATGAGAGATAAAAGAGCCAAGCCATACAATTTCATCCTTATGAATTCATAGGCATGGCTCAAGGGAGGGCTATGTGATAGAGATCCTAAAAATGGGTGAAACATTCTTTGATTGCAACCAATTGGTGGATAATTCTCAGAAACATAAGTAATTCTTGGTTGTTTATGAATATGAAAACATACTTCTTTTTCATGTGTATGGATTACTTATTATTTAATGATTTGTGAAAAAAACTTATCATGAAAATGCTAAGATAACTTGAAACTAATTTCATAATTCAATCTTTGCTAATCCATTTTTCACACACCCAGTTTCTCTCAATGCTTTCTCTTTTTATACATTTTCATAACAATTCATGAAGGGACATGTCCCTTAATTAAATAATTAATTCCCAATGCCATGGGAAAATACCTCAAATACCATGGGAAAATGCCCCAAATCTTGGGCAAATACCCCAAAATTTGAAATTTATTTTAGGATCATTTAACAACCCTAACTTCCACATGGAATATGATATGGATTGGATCATTATAGTAATTTTCATCTATATCAGTACTTTCTAGCTGGAAAAATTAGAGGAATCAACTTGCAGTGCCATTTTGGTGGGTGGTCCAAATTTGGAAATTTGGGTCCAAAAAATTGTATGAAATATTTTGGAGCCAATTTTTGTCATAAAATGACACCTTTTTATGATCAAAACCTTAGGATTGAGAAATATTATATATTCTACACACTAGGACCTTTCCAATAGTGCAATAATCACCTCAATCAAAGTTTGTATGCAAAATGTATGTCTCCTGCAACTTGACCTACCATATTGATCACCATGGTGGGAGTGGATGCCATATTATCCTCCATTACTTAAACATGTGGGGTTGGCCACATAGTGGAATAACATTCTAAAAGTTCCAAAACCTTATCAAAATTGAGGGTTGAGGAAGTCAAAACCCTACCCCTAGATGAATATCGGGCTATGTTAAATATCAGGTTGCTAGGACGAGAAGGGGTTCCATTCTATGTTATTGTATTTTGCTCCATAGCAAAGAAAAACAATTGGGAGTGGAAAATTAGAGAGAATAACATAGGGGGTTAATGTTTTGTACCATCCTTGCAGGCCATAGGTCTCAAGTAACTCCATAGAGAGTGCCTTCTCCTTTGTATTTTCATTATTTCCATACCAAAGAAAAGAGAATAGAGCAAGATCACCCTCTAGCTAGGTTTTCTCCCGTAAGGGTTTCCCAGAGAAAATATTTGTGTTATTTTATGGATGGTGCATGATTATGTTTTATTTTTCTCAATTTTTCTGCATTTTATTTATTTCATTCATAAGCATAAAATTACTAACTAAATATTCTGAAATATAAAGGAATTTAACCTTCAAACTATAGATTTCAGTTTTATTTATCAGATTTGTTATGATGAAATGTTCCAGTGTAATATCCATGTTAGTTTATAGATCATATTGATATTAGAACAATTTTTCTTGGGGTATTTTTGGGAAGTTGTAATATCGAGGAAACAACTTAAAGAGAAGTCAGAGAAACCCTATCCATGGAAGATGAGTCTATTCATAACAACTCTCAAATTCAAACATAAGAGAGTTTTGAGAGGTTGGAAGCACGGGTCATCATTATCAACCACAATATGAACCTCCTCATGGAGTCTCTAACAAGAAATATCGAACCATTAAGAGACTATGGATTCTCTAAATAAGAGATCAAATTGGAGGGGAAATCAAGAGATCAGGAAGGCGCAGAAAAAGGGGTCGTAGAATGAACCTAAGAAAGAAAAGTTGAGTTTAAGTTCCATTAACCCTTCATAGTATCTATTCAAGATGGGAGAGAAAGTGTACATAAAGAAATACCAAAGTGAGATTGATGCATTAAAATTGATTTATTGGTTGCAACAACTAGAAGTTTATTTTAGTGTTCACCATATAGATGAAGAGTAGAAGATTTCATTTGATGGATTGAAGTTAGAGGGCCATGCTTTAATTTGGTGGGAAATCCATACAAAAACACTTAGGATGAAGGGTGATTTTCTAGTAACTAGGTCGAAGGACTTCAAAACCTTCATCAAGTCCCAATTCTACCCTATTGGGTATGTATAGGACCAATGGATCTAATGGCACTACTTCAGGAAGAGGCAGGGGCATAGTATACAATAGTACACCACTGAGTTTAGAAACATGTACATCATGTTGGGTATCTATTCCAAGGATCCATATGTACTCCTCAAGTATCTAGGAGGTTTACATAATATTCTATGAAAGTAGGCGATGCTCCTCAATCCAAGGACCGTGGATGAGGCATGTGTACATGTATAGTACTTGGAAAATGTAGGCCAAAAAGTGGTTCCAAGTAAAAATATCACCATGAAGCATCCAAGGAGGGGAAGAAAAAGTGGTTTTGTTCCCCCCACAACAACCCACTAAAATTCTCTAATTTAAGAAGATTTTAGTGGGTTCTCCCTATTAAAATTTTGCAAAGTATTGTATCACTACATATTTGACTTGATACTAACTTAGGAGACTACTATTTTGTTGATACACTCTAAAATATAACCCTACAAGAAATAATAAGCATCTAATATATTGAGTTATGTCTACTGGTTTGTGATTCACACTTATCTGAAAAGATCAAATTCAAATGTCGTGCTCAAATACAAGGTAATTCCTCACCGATATAGTAATGATTGGAAGATATTGGTCTATTTTTGTTGAGGGCGTTGAGTTTCCCAACAATAGTAAGGGGTACTCCCCGATACAAGGTCCCAATTAGAGTATGCACCATTTGTTTTAGGAGACCCATTTGGATTCTAGCCCGGCTTCCATTATCAGTTATGAGGGTGAATATGGATGATTATGCAATGTAAATATGTATATGAGGACTATGTATCAAAATAAATATAATCTACTTCTACTATATTCTATCCTATCTTAGCTAAGAGCAAGCTATTGTAGCTGAATGAGTTGTATTGTAACTAAAGTCTGCTGGAAACTTCACTCATATAGTTGTAATGAAGGTGCGAAGTTAGAAACACATGCATGCAAAATATAAAACTAGAAAAGTCTAAACTATATTTTCCACATACATCACAACTCATATGCTCAGGACATATAAAATATAAGGAGGAATAACAAAACTGCAAAAGTGATATAGATTGCATTAGATTAGTCTATAAACAAACATATCCTTATAGTCCAAGTGAACAACATATATTCTGCCTGCAATAGTTCATAAAAAAACAACACCACATGCAAGTTCTTCTCTCTTTCATAAAACTAGAATTGAGGGATTCTCAATATTCAATAACCAAGTATCTTATCAAAAAAAAGTTCTGGAGTGTATACAAAGCTTCAAGATCCCCCTCCAAATGGGTATCTTCCATTATTTATACAATTATTCCTAAATATTGAAGGTGACTTCTTATATTCCTAGAGGAGGACTTACAAATTTGTTTGGATTCCATCTACATAATTAATGAAGTGTGTACATAGTGAGGACACGTTGATGATGGTTGGAAAATACAAAATAGGTTATATTTAATAGTAATTTTGAATTTCTATTTTGTCTAATTTATAGATTCTCGTCCCTGATGTATGCTATCCAAATTTCCAATTGTTCATAACATGTTGAGATCCAGTGAAATGTTAATTCTTTGAGGGAATATGTGTGCATGGATATATGGTCATCGAGGGTCTACATATATTTTGACAAGGTAACCATGAATGCATGGATAATGTATGGACTTTGGTCGATTGGATGAGATATTGTTAAATTAATTCCATTGTTAATTTGGTGGAAGACTCAGTAATTTCTCTTTTGCGACTTGTGTTGTACTTTATTTTATAAATGAGTTCTTCCATTGTGATATTTTCTCCCAACTCTTCCAATTGGGGAAGGCATAATCTTTTGATCAATAATTGTGATGCCTTGTGTAGTTTTGAACATATAGCTATTCAGAACTGGTGATCTTTTTTTCTTCCCCTTTTATATCTTACTGGTAGCGCTTCAATGAATAGAAATGCATATTTCCATTCCTGGGGGACGATAGAGATCGACTGATACATATGGGTTTTATATAATCCATTTGTAAATATCATTCATTCCTTCTCAAATGGTGTTGAACTTCGTGAGGTTATTCTGCACCCTGCTATGTTGATCTATGATGGTGGCGGTTGATTGTTGGAAAATATGTAGGTTGGAATACATGTCAATTATATCCTCTTCTAGCTCTTTCCTAACCTTTTCCACGTCGGCCTTGAAGCTTTGTAGACTTCCGTCATCAATATTTATCGGTTGGATCTTCTCTTCTAGTTTCCTAATTCTTGCTTCTTTTTCTAGGTTTTGTTGTTGTAATTTGTAGACATTGTCTTATTTGGAATTCATGAAATTAGATCCAACTGAAGCTATGGAAATTCGATCTTCAGTGAAATTTATTTTTATGGGGATTTACGAGAGAGATGAAATTGGATTTCCCCTTGTCATGGGCACTTTCTTCACCTGTTCTTGCACAATTCTGCTCGATACTTTGTCGTATGTGAATTTATTTAGGTGGGGTACTTCATTGGGTCTGAATGGAGTACAAAGTCTCAAACCTAACGTGTTGAACAATGTATGTACACAAGCACTTGTTGTTTATATCTACGATATATGGGTTCTCATCACTTTAGCATCGCCATTTCTTGTTTCAACACCTTTCTTTTGTTGTTATTCTTCAATTTCCTTATCGACTGCTTCCTTAGCTTCCCTTTTTATTGCCTCTGTCTCTATTGTTGCATCTTTTGTCACCCCTCGACTATTTATTTTTGTCGTGCTTACTTCTCTATGGTTTCCTTTTCCTTTTCTTCTACAATGACTACTGTTGCATTTCTTTTGGCTTTGGCTTTAGCCTCTTCTACAATATTTATCTTCTATTCAACAACACCATTATTTTTCTTATGGACCTTTTCATTTTTCCTCCTCTTCTTATATTCTATTGCTTCTTCTTCCTCGGTAGATCCCAAATGCATATATGTGGTTTTAGTGGATCTTTTTTCCATTGCATCTTTTTTTTTTTTTTTTTTTCTAGACTCTTCTCTTTCTCTTTCTTCATCTGTAATCCTCCCTATGGGTTTGCATCGTCTCTTGAAGATGGCTTCATCATAGGTCCTTTTTTTACAGTGTATTTCTTCTTATTCCCAAGTATCTGATGTGTACTCCTAAGGCATGCCTATCCTATTGAAATGTTGTTTGAAGACCCTCTTTGGGTCATGTATCTTGAACCTCTCTTCTTTGAAGTGGTATGGCAATAGCACATCTACTTATTCCCAGGCTTGTTTCATGTTTGAAAAGTAGTATGTGTTGATTTATAGTGGGATTGGTGGACATATAGATTTATTATCTCTGTAAGGAATTCCCCCAACTTCATTGATCATTGTTAGATAAGTTACTTTCTAGAGTACTAGTCTATCTGATACAAATTGAGAAAGAAAATGGGGGGATTTCATAGCACCATACACCCTAATATAAGTGCCATGTTCCATCAAGTGTCAATACCCAATCCTCTTGATGAAAACTATTGATTTATTAGTCATACATAGGGCTGGTGTGAAAATATGAACTCGTATAATGAATCCAAGAAGTGCTCGTAGATCTTGTGGTATTTTATTCTATACTTATGCTCCTAGAGAACTTCGTAGTATATATGAATGGTTGTGTTTGTTGGTTGTCATTCCCAACCCATATTTGGTTATTGGTGGGACACACACATGATGTCTATGAGGTACGATGACATATGGAATATTGGGAAGGTCCTCGGATGGGATTACATGACTAGTGTGATGTCTTTTGTTAGGTTTGTTGAAAGGATATCATCTCAGTTGAACAATAATCCTTTTTCTGCGCAATAGTAAATCAACAACATATATGATAGGGGAATTTTGGAGGCATATTTATCCCCGTACAACTTACATAACATGACTACCATGTATTGATAAGGTTTTCTAAGCGAGGTGGTGGGATATCCATTGGTGGGTATAAGTTTGAATTGATTATCTAGCTTGTACTAGATGTGACATAAGTCCTTATATGTATGTTTGAACTTGCCAAGGAGTTCATCATCTAGCTTCTTGGTCCCCTTGTCTAGATGATAAAATTTGGCTAGGTCTTAGGGCCAGAATGATGCTATAGGTTCTCCCCTAGCATTGAAAATGTAAATATTCCCCAAGTCCACATGTTTTAGTATCCAAGTGATGGCGTTAGTGCAGTGGAATATAGTAGCATAGGACGCTACTCTATGGATCCTGGACTTTCTGATGGTTTTGAAAATATTGAGTTCATCCTTGTCCCTTGCATCAGTGAAGTTTTTTTTTTTAAACATCTGATATATGTCACCCCATCTAAGTGCATCTTATTCCTTTTCTAGGAATTGAGAAGTGTCATTCCACATTTCCCCGACTTACGTGGAAACTCATTGGCACGTGGATAAGGGTAAGTGGATAGTGTGGTGCCTTCATATCTTTGGAAACTCGATGGGGAAATTTCTTTAGTCCTCTCTTTCATTATTTCAGTGAATACATGTGAATAGATGAAGGGGGATATATTCCTTTTATAGGCATTTGGGTGCAATAAATTTGATGTGACATTGGGAAGAATTGATAATGTTGGTGAGAAGTCCTTCGATCTACATCAAAGGAATTCATGGGAAAGTCCCCGGTGTATACAAGAGGACTTGGCACAAAGGATAATGATGTTTTTCAAAGGATAAGACAATAACTCCTCTGTTTTGACCGGAGGAGTTTATACGAACCCCTCCAGTCAAACCAAAGGAGTTGGCATAAAGTTGCGCAATGGTAAAAGACTCTTAAGAGAAAAATGCAAGAATCTTGCCAATGGTTACTGGAGTTGTTGGAGGGAACTTATCCAATATAAAATGGAGGATTTTTAGGTAACTATTTTGGTGTACACCGGAGGAGTTTACACTAACTCGTCTAAAAACCAAAAACTCAACTTAAAAAATTGCCTAAATGCCCAAAGTTGAAAGATGAAAATTTGGCCAAAACATGAAACTTAAAGTGGCGTGATGGGAGTGGGAGGAGAGATCATCAAGAAGACACAAGTCAAGGATTTTTCAAAGAAGAAAAATAAAGGGGTTCCATTTTCTCGATTGAGGGAATTTTCAAGTAATTTATAAGAAAATGGAGGGTTGTTGGTGCTTGGCACATCAAATAGCAACATACTGGGAAAAACCATGAATCTCTACGGAGACGGTATCCAAACCTAAAATTTTGAGGAAAGGGATAATTGTAAGGCATGACCCAAGAGAGAAATAATAGGTCCCATATCTTTTTTAGAATGCATATTTTGACAAGACAAAGTTTGTAAGATACAAAGAAGAGGTTAAGGTTATGCCTTGAACATATTTCCCATTAACACATACTTCTTCACACATAAATGGCTTTGGGGGGAATAGGGAGTACTATAGGGAACTGAGACATTAGGAATTATAAAAATACAAGTTGTTATGCATTACTCTAGTGTTTCTCCACTTCCAACAAGCATCTATAGCCCCGACAGAGTCACCCTGTTGTCACGAGCCTTTCTCTGGTGCTAGCAAGTGTCCATTGCCCTGGAAAAGATGCTTGCATGTCCCTCCTGATCTGGAATTCCTTTACCCAAGGCTTTACCTTTTTAATAACTTAATTCTCTTATGTTTAGAGAGAGGTAGATGGGGGGGATTCTAGTATTTTTTTTAAAGCACAAGGGATGACACATGCGATGTTCAGATTTTCCAACTTCATTATAGATTAGAGAACTCCCTGAGTAACATTCTCTGGAGTACTAGAAATGTCTTTCCAAAAGACTTTCTTCTTAGTCCAGACAAACATTACAATTTTTTCTTAGACAAGGTCCTTGTTTCCTCTCTTGGTTACAATTTAAATGTACAATTCCCAGGTGCTGATGAACTATGTTGCAATACCATATCTGACTTGAAGTGATGCACAAAAATGCTACACATTTAGGAATGTGGTTATGTATGGAAGCTATGTCATAGAGTTCTTAATATGTTGACACTAAATGTGTTACACTTTGAAGGCATATACACGCCCAAGCTATCAAGTATTTGAGAAATTTAGAGTGATAGATTTCAATAAAGAAAAATGAAAGACTTGAAAAAAAAAATGCAAAGTATTGAATGAAATATAATAAAATGTGTAAACAAAAATTAAAGAAGAAAATGAAAACAAAGGAAAACTCTTTATTTATATACACAGAGGGGGCTACCATAAGGGCTAGCTAATGTAGTGCTTTAGTATTTTTCCATTAATGAGGAGGAGGTCAGTGTCCTCTTCAAGATTTTACAAATGATGTGTTCCTTGGACAACCTTCTCTTTGATTATGAATGGACATAGCGACAATTTTTGAAAATTTGAGTGCTTTCCTTTGTTGGCGACAGAAGTCACTCCCGGATTGCTATCAGGAGAAGAGCCCGACGCCCATCAGTTTTATGTCACAGTTTGTTTATAGATGGGGTGACCGAATGGAATCCAACTCAAAATGATATCATTCCAACTCCAAACTAGGCCAGGCATGCATAGGTGAGTGAGGTC